>JASDQU010713750.1:5833-27181 GCA_032191745.1 Picea mariana | reverse complement strand
TAAAAATAATAATAATGACATGATTAATCCACAATGGGGATTTAATCAAATAACAAAATAATAAGAATGCTCTTCGCAGTTACATTATTTCAACATATACCTTCCCCCTAGGCATCACACTCCAAGGTGAAAGGCAAGCCGAAATCTGGAAGGGCTAGGACTGGGCATGTGCTCATAACCTTTTTCATTTTCTCCATCGTAGCTTGAGCTTCTTCACTCCATTTGAAGGCCCCCTTTTTAGTCAAATCGGTCAAGGGTGCACACAGTTGAGAAAACCCCTTGACAAATTTCCTGTAGTATGTGCATATGCCTAGGAATCCCCTTAACTCTGTGAGTGTCTTAGGAGTAGGCCACTCCATAATGGCTTTTATTTTCTCCTGATGTACCTGTACCCTCTTTGCTCCAATGATGTGTCCCAAGTAGAGTACCTCTGTCATCCCAAACTCACACTTGGATTCCTTAGCGTATAGTGACTGTTCCTCCATGATAGACAGGATTTGGTCCACATGTCGAAGGTGTTCCTCCCACGTCTTGCTGTAAATGAGCAAGTCATCAAAAAATACTAACAAGTGTTTCCTCAACTGTTTGTTGAACACATGGTTCATGCAAGATTGAAACATGGCTGGGGTATTGGTTAACCCGAAGGGCATCACCAAGAACTCATAATGGCCGTAATGACACCTGAAAGCTGTTTTTGAGATATCCTCCTCCCTCATCTTGATTTGATGGTAGCCGGAACGAAGGTCAATCTTTGTGAAGTAGACAACTCCTTGTAGTTCGTCTAGCAACTCATCAATCCTGGGTATAGGGTACCTGTTTTTGATCGTCTTTTTATTCAAGGCTCGGAAGTCAATGCACATCCGCATAGTCCCATCTTTCTTCTTGACCAAGACTACTGAAGAAGCAAAAGGGCTAGAGCTTGGCCTGATGTGTCCCATGTCTAGAAGCTCCTTGATGGCCTTCTCTATCTTGGCTTTATACTTCCTTGGATGCCTATATGGTGTGGTGATGACTGGTTTAGCCCCTGCCTCTAGTTCAATGATGTGCTCAAACCCCCTGTCGGGTGGCACACCTGGAGGAATCGACCCAAACACCTTGTGGTGTCTGTCAAGGATCTCTTTGATCTCTGGGGTGTAGTGCACCTTACCCTTCTCATCCACACGTGTCGAAATCCTACATTCAGCTGCATACACAATTTCCTCTCTCCTGAAGATCCTCATCCTCTGGGCCGTAACTACCCTAGCAAAATTACTTGTCATGCCTCTGAGCACTACCTTTCGTCCACCCTCCTTTGTAAAAGACATCTCCATGGTCTTGTAGTTGGTGGTGATAGGCCCTAATGTGCTGAGCCACTGTACTCCTAGGATGATGTTAGTGTCCGAAAGGTCCATCACATAGATGTCCTGTCTTAGTTCATGCCTTCCCAAGGTGAGCTTCATACCTGGAATGTACCTGTCACACGGCATAGTGCTACCACCTGCCACCTCTACCTTGAACCCTTCAAATTCTATTGTGGGTATATGTCTCCTCTTCAACAATGCTAAGTCAATGAAGTTGTGAGAGGCTCCCCCATCAATTAATACTGATACTTTCTGTCCCTGCAAGACCCCCCTCATCCTGAAGGTCTTGAATTTGGGCACCCCGCTGATAGATGCCAAGGTGGCTTTCCCCCCAACCGTACTGTCCTGTTCTGGGACCTCTTCTTCTGCTGCCTTTGTGGTTTCGGCCTCTATGTTCTATATTTGACCATAATCTTCCTCCTCATTGTCTGAAGTCACCTCTATGTAGTGTACCTGGCCACGGCCCATGCACTTGTGTGATGAGTTCCATGGTTCTTTGCACGTGAAGCAGAGTTGCTTCCTCCTCAGTTCCCTCTTGGTGTTGTCATCTATTCTGCCACGACCCCTGTCAAACCCCCTTGGGTCACGTCCTCCCGGGTTCACAGGAGGTCTTTGATCTCTTCCTCCGGTGTTAAGAGGTGGTCTAGGGATAAATTTTGGTTTGGCAGCTGGTCCTAGGTCCCTTGTCCTCCAAATAGCATCCTGTAGATTGGTAGGCTTGAAAGCTTTCACCCAACCCTTCAAGGGTTCCATCAACCCTTCAGTGAACAACATCACGAGTCTAGTTGATGAGATGTCTTGCACCATGACTGCTAGCCTCTGAAATTCTTCAATGTATACCTCTGGTGCCCCTGTCTGTTTGAGCTGTGTGAGCTCCCTGAAATGCAACTCCGGATCCCCCTGGTCAAAACGGTCAATGAGCCTCTGAGTGAAATCTGTGTATGCCATGATCTGACTGTGGCCTAGTGTGGTCAATCCATGGTACCACCAATCATGAGCTTTTCCATCCAAGTACATGGTGGAAAACTTGATGGCTTCCATCTCTCTCATGGGGTTAAGCTGTAGATAAGTATCCAACTTTTGTACCCATGCCTGTGCTGTCATCTTGGCTGTACCATCAAAGTATGGGATCTCTATCTATCCTGCCCTTCGTTCCAACTCATAATTGCTTCTGTGGTTCAGCCTGGGTTTGTTTTTGAACTTAAGTTGGTAGTATTGATCCAAGGACATTTGTCTCTGAATCACCAAGTCTAGCTCATGGTACTCCCTGGTACATTGAGCCATCTGCTCGACAAAATCATCCACCTATTCCTGCTATGCCTGTCCATCTGTGAACGTAGGTAAGTATGGTCTAGGGGTAGTCCTGCTACCCATTTTCTCATGTGGGGTGCCTCCTCCATGGGTCCCTTCAAACTGATGATAGGGAATATGCTCAGAGTTATATCTAGGAGCCTTTTCTGGATTATCCCTGTTTCCCCCCTGTGAACCACCAGTCTCTCTGTTTTCATATATCTCTGGACCTTTCCCCTTATGAGTCATCTGCAGCAATAGTTCGACTATCCTAGTCTGGTTCTCGTCCACCTTCCTCAGGTTATCATCTACCTTTTTCAAGGTCTCAGTAATCTCGGCTTGTCCTCTGCGGGTTATGTCATAGTTCTCCTGCAGGTGGATGACCGGTTTACTTTCTGTTTGGTTTATGGATTTATTGAATTCTCTTGCCAAGTAAGCCAAGCCCTGGGGTTCACCTTCCTCACCTGAACCCTCCATTTCGGACTCTGTTTCACTTGCCTGTTTCTTCTTTCTGCCCATGTAGATACCACTGTACCTATGCATGCTCTAATCCTCACAGGATGAGAGGATCAGAGCTCTGATACCACTGTAATGATCCCAAGCCAATTTTTTTGCTTGAAACCACTAACTACTACTGATGTGTTTATTAATTATTTGATATGTAGGTAGCTGTTGATATTTCGGCCTTAGGGTTTGTTCTAGTTATATAGTTCATACAAGATCTACTCAATATATGCAAGATCACTATGATACTCAAGATATGGAAACACACGCATAGATTTGACCTTTATTATGAAAAAGCATGAACCTGATACAATATAGAGCAGATCTGGAATGATCCTCAAATGGCTCCAATAGATGGATGATATGAGCTGCTACAAAATGCTCCCGACAATACAAAATAAGCCTCCAAAGGCTGAATACAATGTGAAGACCCAAGGTGCCAATAACAAGTGAACGCCCAACCTCCCTAGGCTGTTGGTACGTCATGATGGATGATAAGAGGCCAATATTTCGGCCCAGCTGAAGGAGATGTCCAAACTGTGCCAAACTCCACTAGAATGTAGATCGGGGCCAAGGAAACCCCTCCCGGAAGTCTGAAGCTCAAATACTCAATCCTCCTCCTCCAATGGCTAAAACCCTAATACAACCTGCACCCTCCTGAAGCCCTGAATAGCTCAATAATTCGTTCTGTATGAGGAACACCTCCAAAACCTCTGAAACTCTCAGGAATGATAGATCGGGTTGTGATAAACCCTTAGGAGAAGTCTTAGGCTCAGATCCTTGGTAGAACTCCCTAGATCTGAGAAATACTGAATCACAAGACATCCTCCTTGCCTCAAGGCCGTCCCAATCTGTAGCTGAAGATCTAATGGTAATAACTCTTCAAGAAAGCCTCCAAAATGTTGGTCAAGGACCTGCAGACAAAACCCAAATGCCGGAATACCCCAAGGCTCTCCCAATTGGCTGGATCGAACTCTTCTTCAAGATATGGTGCGCCCCTGCTAAAAATCCCTGAACAATACGGCCTTGTTGCTCTCCTGAATTGATAGATGGATTTGTGGCGAGTGTAGAATGGTGTGGGTGGAGTATTTCATCCCCGAGACCAAGCTTGGAACAAGGTGAGTGGGTCTTTCACCACTGAGTTGTTCAGAAGGGTTTGTAACAACAAAACCCTCAAACTGTATTCTCCAGAGAATCAACAAGCAAATACCAAAATCCAGAATGCCTCATAGGTGCGCCCCAGCCTTTCCTTTATACTTTTCTTCTATTTTTCTGTTGAGTTAGGTTAACCCTAGGGTTAGCTCCTAACTCAACCTCTAGCGCTTCTATTTCTTCATTGAGTTATCTTTTTGCTCTTTTTTTCACCTTTTTATCAAGTCAACTTAAGAATATAACCTTAGTTTGGTTGACCCCTCCCCTTAGTGTGAGACTATGGCCTAGTGGGGACACCTAGACCACTATGTCTTCCAAACCTCTTCATCAAGAGGTGGGGGACATTACAATTTACTTGGTAGATGATGGTTTTGTCTTGCTATCTTGTGGAATTGGTAAGGAATTTTCTGCATTTGTTGGTAATTTCTTCTTGTTTAAAACCAGTGTTGCAAACATCGACATCGACATTGACAGAATATCGGCGAGGGTCTGAAAATGAAAATATCGGCAACATCGAGGAAAATATCGGAAAATGACGTAAGAATGAAAAACAATGTTGTAAGAATGAAAATATCGGAAAATATCGCTGACCTTGATTTTGCTGATAATATCGCCAACATCGCGATATTATCGCGATGTTGGTAACACTGTTTAAAACCCTTGGAGGAGTATAAGGGCATACACCCTCCTCTAGGTTCATCTTAATTGTTATTGGGCATACACCCTCCTAGATTTACCTTGTTTGATTTACTTGCTCTAGGGAGTAAAAGGGCTTACACCCCTAGAAAAATAGTGGATCGAACTCTTACAACCAAGACTCGATAACCCAATAGATTAAGCACTAGTCTGAAATTGCATTCTAGAAACAAAATCGTTGCATTGGAAAACGTGATTTGTTCAGATATTGCATTTGTCTAAATTGGAATCAATTCTACATGCCATTAGCTTGCTTGAGCCACTAGGACGTCTTGCTTAGCCAAGGATTTCTTACTGCTCTTATAAACTTATGCTACAACCACTAGGGATACTGCAAAATCACTTATTAATCTCTTATATCTCACTCTTCTACCATTGAAAATAGTTGGCAAGCTACTATTATTGATTTGCTTGGTATTGGCTATATTTTGTGCAAGTTGTTTATTGATTTCTTTGATTAGAAGTTGCTGCTGTAGCAGTCTTTTGCTACAGCCATAGGGATGCCTTTTATACTTTGTTGATAACTTCATTTAACAGCCCTATCTAACCATCAAAGTTTATGCTTAAGTATTGGCGTATTAGTAACCCTATCTAACCCTTTCCTTGCAAGTGGTAGGTTGCAATTCTAGCTTCTACCTTTGAGGGGTAATCATGCAACTGGAAATATTTCTTCATTTCCAACAACCAGGCCTTGGCCCCTTCTCCCTTTCTGTCATCACCATTGAAAGTTGGTGGTTTGATTTTCCCGAGTTCACCTTGCAAGATGTTTTCCCTAGGCCTTCTTCTTTTCCTCCTGATAGGAGACACCCTTTGGCTGCTCCCTGGCCCTGAACTTGCATGAGTTCGTTTGGTGGATTGCCTTGGAGAATGATGACACCTGCTCATGCTTCTTGACTTCCTTTCATTCCCATGATCATCCCCTCAGCTACAAGATCTAGATGTGGTCACTTGTCTAGCACTAGCTTCTTGCTTTGTGCCATAGTCTTTGTTAACTTGCTTATGCAACATATTCAGACCTTGAAGTATCTCTTCTTGAGCTTTCGTAATCCTTTCTTTATCTTCCCTATAGCTCTGCACTTCTCTATGGAGGCTTCTTAGAGTTACAGGCTCCTGCCTGCCTCTTCTTCCATTTGACTCTGTTTCAACATTTCCATGCTGACATGCATACCTTTGACCTCTTCCTCATGGCTGTAAGATCCCTAGGCATCTACCATAACTCCAATCCTCATATAAGAACCAAAGTTGTTTTTCTGTACCTCCAATTTTGCAAGAAATGTGCATGTAATAATTATTGTTAGCACATGCATACTATAAAACATTTCATTAACTAGAATACATGTTATTCTTCACATAAATTTAGGAAGAACACAATGCACAAAGTCAAAATTTGATTCCTTATACACATACGTCTCTAAAACAAATCTCCAATGGTTGTACTCATGTCTCAATTTGAGTTCTGAGCAAAACGTTACAACATTCACATGCTGGAATTTCCACTCACTTAGTGTTGCAGAATTTACTTTATTACTTTTTGGTAGAATTTTAACGCTCAATTCAAAATTTTGGGTGGATAGATGTCTTCTACTCCTCAAGACCTTTCTAGCGACTATTTGTTTGCTCAAATCTAAGCTCCGCATTGAAAGTTATGTTCTGGAGAAATTTAGACTGTTTTTCCCAATTTATCGCCTGTGTGCTACATGTATCTTCTTCTTATTCCTGCACATTTTGACATACCCAGATTCCAAATCTGGCTCCATGGATGGCTTCTACGGTTCATAAGCTTTCCATAGACTACTCCTGAGCCCCAAACGAATTTCTGAGCAAGGAGTTATGCCCTCTGGAAGTAAATTGGTGCTAAAATTTTCTCTTAACTGTTTCAATTGTAACTTTCTCATACGAGCTTTGTTGTGCGCTCAGAGTATCTCGTTGGAAAGCTCTCTCTAATTTCTTTTATTTAAGCTATAGAGATAGAGTGTACCATTGTACACTCTATTCTCATGGATTTTGATTGCTTAAAAACATCGTTTAGGGCCTCAAAATTGCCCCGCAAGTTCATGACTTTCATGACTGCTTTACTATTATAACAACCTCTTAATTTACATTGTCGATCTCAAAATCGGGTGAAATATCAACTGTTGATCCACTAAACCTTTCCTTAGGCCCATAGATGAATCTCTACTGTCGATTGCAAGCTTGAAGCAATTTGGAATGTTGATCCGAGCTCCATCAACGATCGGCGTTTTCCTTTGGGTGCATGCAAACCCTGTCAAAACTGCCGACCCAACCATCGGTCGTTGGTCCTTTCCTTTGGCAACCGATTGCATTGCTCAACCGGCTGACCCGACCATCGACCATCAGTCATCGACGATTTTTGTTAGCGAGTGAAACACTTTATCAATTCGGCTGACCCGACCATCGACCATTTCTATTGGCATACAAAGACACTTCTCCAATTCGGCCATCGGCCATTTCTTGGTTGATGTGGCAACTATGTTGATGTAGCATGACACGTCATCTTGAGGTGTGTCAACTTGGATGACATAGCATGATACATGGATGTTGACGCGGCATGACACGTCATCCTGAGGTGTCAACTTGGTTGGCGTGGCATGACATGTGAATGCTGATGTGGCATGACACGTCATCCTCCTTTGTTCTTCATCGACCATCGAGGGTTTCCCTTGGATGAACTGACACCTCGTCGAATCGGTCGATCCGATCATCAACCATCGACCATCAACGATTCCTCTTTGTCGATCGAACACCTTGCTAAAATGACTAACCCAACCATTGGTCATCGACAATTTTTGTTGGCGTCTGAAACACTTCGCCAAATCGGTCAACCCGACTATCGACCATCGACGAATCCTCTTGGCCAACTCCAGCATTTGAAAACCCCGATGTATTTGGACCGTTGATCTACCATTCAAACTGATCTTGACTGTTGATCCATCAAACTTCGCCTAACTTTGCAAGTGATTCTCAACCGTCGATTTGCTCTATTTTCCAAGCTTCGAAAGCAAATCCTAACCATCGATCAACTCCAACTTCCCAACGGCCGAAAATGAATCCAGGCCGTCGATCTGTCTCATTTTCCCAACCATCGAAAATGAATCTCGGTCATTGATCTGCTCGACTTTGCTAACTTTGAAAAATCTTATAAGTTTTTAAATCTATTAAAGTGATTCTGGGTCGTTGATCTCAAGATCAAACGTGATCTCGGTTGTCGATTCATCAAACTCTCCCAGCTCGTTTGGTCGCCATTAAAATGTGAATTTTCGACCTTCTAGGTTGAATTTAGCTCCGCAACTCTACAGATTGATCTCTATTAAACCTCTCTTTGATGGCTATGAGGCAAATCCTACCTGAATTTGCTCGTGAATTTGGGGATTTTGCTTTGATTTTTCATTTTTTCCCCCAAATTCGCACATACTGAACTCAATAATAGCGAATTTTACCAAAATCTGTGCTGGTTCTGGCCCATACAGGGTTGGTGTTTGAAGCAAAAGATCTGATACCATAATGTAACGACTCCCAGCCCAACTGAGGTCCTTTACGTGCGGAAAAACTCATAAATTAAAATTTTAAAGATAACTAATTTCTTGTAGCTTACAAACTACGAATTACAACCAGATTTAACTACTATCTGTTACCATTAATTAAGTGCATCTACATCATGCTAAAAACAACATGAATGCAACTTAAATAACTCCACACAACAACATATAATTCCTATTTAAGCACAAAGTGAATGCACAGCCATTAAAACTCATAAAAAACACAACAACAAGATAAAACACTTATTTTTTAAAAACGATTGTGCAACCAACTGCTTGGGATGGACGTTTCACCCAACCATGGACTTGCTATTCCAAATGTTAGATTTCAGAGTGCACTTAGACCAGTGCACACACACCTCTGGTCTAGGTCCTTAACAATACACACATAAATTACACATTCTAAACTGTGAACATAAACACATTGAGATGCCTAACAACATAGCATAGTGGAAAATACAATCAACAATTGAATCATACACAAGTACGCAGGAATTTCAATCCCAAAATCACTTGTTCTTAGAACCGGAACAAAGGGCTCCCGTACTAGGGACAATGGCGCAATCTTACATAAAAGAAGGATACCAAAAACACTTACAAAACATTGCAAAAACCCTCCTTGGTTTTTGTGTCCAATGCTGCTCACATAGGCTAACTGTAACAACCCCCACAGGACTGTCCCAAAGTTGTTGTTACACACCTGTAACAGCCCCCACAGGACTATCCCAAAGCTGTTGTTACACACCTGTAATAGCCTTCAATCAACCCTCAACACTGTGGTTAAGCTGGTTGTACTAGCCTCTTTCTTCCTGTTATCCACCGCAGGGATTGGCCCCTTTCTCAACAACTAGGATGGCTGTAACAACCCTCAACTGTTGCTACAAAACTGCCCCAAAGAACTGTTGTACAAGCCCTTGAACTGCTGCAAAATTGTTGTTTTTAGGTTGATTGTGACAGCCACAGAGTCTGCCCTAGGCAGTTTCCTAGAAGTCCCTTTCCCTGCGGGCCAAGGCTCCCAAACAGCTCAGACAACCCTCTACTAGCAGGTCGAGTCACCTTAACACCCGTGACAACCTTCCTTTGTGCCCAGAAGCCCTACGACCCGCCCCTTCTAGCAGGCTAAGTCACTTCATAGGCCTGTGACTGCCCTAGACTTGGCCTCCGAGTCCCCAAGACAACTGTGGCTGCCTAAACCAATAGGTCGAGCCCTCTAAAGTACAGTGGCAACCTTCCTCTAGCAGGCCAAGCCTCCAAACTGTAGGATGAGTCTCCCTAGGACCTACGGCTAGGCTCCAAGGGCCTACTACCTTCCTCCACCTGGCCAAGTCCTCCTCTCCATGGTACCTGCCCAAAACAAGAATAGAACAGGAAAACTGAGGCCTAGTGACCTCTCTCCATGGATGGACTGAGGTCACCACAACCTCTCTCACATGCTAGCTGAGGTCACCGGGCATCCACACAAGAATGAATGTCTCTCTCACATCTTATGTCCTTTTATACAACTCAAAAGGGTGAGTAAAATCCCCAAATCACTTCAACATTAAATTAGATTTCCTATGTGGGTGTGAAGCCCCAAAACAAGCCCACAAATCCTGCCAACAAACCCATGAAGCCCCAGCTCCATTCCAAGGGGGTTTTCATCCAAATAAAAGTGCAGTGAGGTACCAACGAGGATTCCCACATGCCTGACACCTAGGGATACTTGTGGGAATGCCTTCCAAAGCTACAAAACATTAACACTTCCCCAAGCTGATTGTACTCAGTCCCCATGCTCACAATGGGATGTGATTTCTCACACCCACCCTCTTACATGTATTCAATGATTGGCTTTGAGAACACTCAATTAGAAGATAGAAGGTTCAGATATCAATAGTAGTTTTAGGAAATGGGTTGAATTAATAGACATGGGTAATTCCCCTTGGACCCCTCTTTTGTTGATTAATTTGCCCCCCATCTCTGTCCATATCCCGCAGTAGCTGACATCACATTTTATTATTAAAATTCAGAAATACAATTCGCATATACATCGCTTGGCCATAGCCACATATTATATCTACATTAAGCATTAATTAAACTGGGGATTATAGTGGGGACAATACATTTTACTTAAGCCTAATACTACCACTCAACATTTATTGATGTGCACAAGTTAACATTAGTCATTATCTTCTATTTGGTTTGAAACTCTCTCTCATTATTTCAAACCTTAATTGGGAAACCCTATAGCACTGAGGTCTTCAAATGTTTCCTTGATGGCTATATCTTTTCTTTTGCCCAGAGGATGGAATTCTGCTACGTTATTAGATGTTGTTCTCAAGCCGTACCAAATTGTTATTCATACCTTGCCTTTTGGGTTGATGATCAGCCCGATTCTTTATCTGCCAGGGTTTCCATTTTACACCCTTTTGTTTTGAATAATGCTATTCATTGCCTTATCTGTTATATATATATCCATTATTTGTACTTCAAGAACATTGCAGTGATATTATACCCAAGATTTTACTATTTTATTGCTTATACATAAAGAGAATCTAGATAACTTTTCTCTCACAATACTTGCATCTTCTTTTGTATTTCTATTTGGATAAGGAAACCTAGTTCTTAACTTAGGTATTACATCACATGTTATAGGAGAAGTGTCATGGCATGCATTTGTGGAAACCTAACTTATTATCCTTAGGTATTACAATCACACGTTACAGGAGAAGTGTAATGGCATTTTATGCTATGATATTTATATATATAACATAGGGGTTTTGAGACTTGAAATGCATTGTTTTCTGTAATGTCTCTAGTTATGACATTATGACAAAACTAAGATTGAGTTTTTTTATCGATTTAACATATTTGTAAACTTATTCTTGTTGTATCTTGGCAGAGAATCCACCAATGCCTACGTGGAGTTTGTCGTAATGAAACAGAGTGCGAGCTAGCTTTTCTAGACTGTGGCAATGGGAAAAATATTGGTTCAAATCTTAGCCCACAACATATACAGTGGTTGAATACTACTCAGGCTTCAAGTAATTGCTTTGTGCAACCTCAATTCAATTATGGGATATATATCAATGCAATTCCTGTCACTGTTGAGACTAAATTTATCAACAAGTATGTCTACTCCCTGTTTTGGGGTTTCTTGGTAAGTGAAATTTCTTCCAGCTTCAAGTTTGTTCACAATATGCTTGGATTCTTTCTTCTTTTTGCAACGCATAACATAAATATTATATATATGATACTTTTTTCAACTTTTAGGCTGCACATAAAATTCTAGTGATACTTCGATTTTCTTGTGCACACAGCAATTGAGCACACTGGCAGGGAATTTGGTTCCAAGTTTATTTGTATGGGAGGTTGTGTTTACAATCGCTGTCATTGGATTGGGGCTTCTCCTCATTGCACTTCTTATTGGAAATATGCAGACTTTTCTTCTATCACTAGGTCGCCGGTATGCAGATATTTTAACTATGATCCCTTTGAACACACACTTGTACATATCAGATATAAATCTAGCCAAAGCACTTGTTTATATTCCAACTAAAGAATTTGAAGCCTATTTCTGCTAGTTTTCTGGCTTATCTATTTTAAGTTCAATGCATTTTGATGTCATAAAATTGGAACTACAAACTGTTTAGTTTGTATAGGGCAGTTCTTTCTTCACTTTAGTTCATGATTCTAAACAAAAGACACATCCACATGCCCTTGTTGTAGCAATTGGAACCAGTGTTTTAATTTGCCCATTTCCAGGAAGCGCCTAGAGAAATTTAATATGCTGCTATAGACATTTATTAGTTCCATGTTTTGGAGGTATTACTAGTATGCTCAGTCTATTGGACTTTACGTTATAAGGAACTGTAGTTTTTGTTGCTGGCTTATACACACCTGGGAGACGTGGAAGAAACCTTCAATCCACTCGGTGTGCCCTTGGGGGCAAGTGAGAGTTAAGGTGCTGTCACCTAATCCTCAACTCCTCCGTCTAGGCCAACTCCTAGCGAAGCCAAGGGGGGTAGTCCCTAATAAAATAATCTAAGGCTTAAACTGAAATCTAAGCAACTAGTATTCTAGGAGTTTATTGCATTAACCAATATAAAACAAATATATTCTAAAGCATACACAGATCAATTAATCACCACAAGATGCATAAAGATACTTGCATAAAAGGATACTTGAGACAATGTTAGATGCAAGTAAATTAAAGTTGCTTCAAAGTAGATGACTGAAAATAACGTGCTTGAAGCAAATGGCTTTGTAAAAGTAGAATTGAGACTGTTAGAAGTAGAAAATTTCTGTCCTTTTAAAATTCTGTTAGATAGAGCAGCAATAAATCTGAACTGTAGTTAAGTTGAACAGCAAGTAGGCTTAAACCATGAACCTATTCCTGAGTTGTACACAAAAATCAGATCTAGGATTGTATTCTGTTCACAGTCAGTGATTAGATTCAGACATAAGCTCTTTCTTAACAAGCTAAATAGATCACAGATCTGAGAAATAGTTTTACCAAGATCTAAACAAATAGATGACAGATCTAAGTAATAGATCAACAATTCTAAACAATAGATAATCAGATCTAGACAGTAGATAATCAGATCTAGACAATTAGATAGATCTAGATGATAGATAACAGATCTAGACAATTAGATAACAGATCTAAACAGTAGATAATCAGATCTAGATGATAGATAACAGATCTAGACAATTAGATAACAGATCTAAACGATACATAATCAGATCTAGATAATAGATAACAGATTTAGACAATTAATTCCAGAATCAACAAACACATAGATCTAAACTATATCAATTAGATCTGAACCATAAAGTAATTTACCTATGAAGTCTTACCTCTGATCTCTGAAGAAGTTCATGCCTCACACAAGGGATGAAGTGCCACAAAGATATGCTCAGAAAACGTCAAGGATCATAGATCTACCTCAAGGGTTAGATCTCTTTGCCGAGACAATTATTGGACTGTTAAACCTCCACCAGAACTTCACACAAGTTTACCAAAAGAACACCCCACAAACCCTCATGCATGAAAGAACAATTAGGAGGAGGGACAGCTGTCTTAAGGATGGCCCAGCCACCTTACTTAGGGTGCCGCGGCCCTCACAAGAAACTCAGATAGGGGACGACAGACTGATGAAGAGGGTTTGCTGGCTAATGGAAGATGGCTGGCTGGTAGTGATCACAGAGGGCAGCAACACAAGTGTTCTCAACAGAGGAAGGCACTTACCACACTTCACATAACAGCAGAAACCAATCAGCAAGAACTTGGAACAAATCAGCCACAAAGGGAGGCTTGAAATCTGCCACTAAAGGAGCCGCTGAACACTGCAAGGAGGCCGAACTGTTTCAAGAGAGGCCGAATTGTTGCAAGGGAGGCCGAACTGTTGCAAGGGAACAATCTGCCACACTTAAGGGAGAGAGGAATAATAGTGTGTGAGTAAAGGGGGAGGGGTCTTTATTTATACTTTTGGGTGAGGGTTAGATAAAAGAAATAATAATAAAAATAATATATTTAATTAATATAAATATTAATTAAATATATTTACAATTTCTATTAATTAGATATTTCTTGTATTAACCCCTAAAAATACAAAACACAAACCCCAAACAAATTCAAGCCCAAAAGCCAAGGGTGGAGGGTTTAGGAGAGGTTTACACATGTCCATATAATTTTCAAAGTGACCTTTTTAACTTTATCATCACTGCATATGGGATACATCCCTCATGTGGTCATGCCCGCCTTCAAAGAGGGTCATATACCAACAAACACCTGATCAAGGACCAGGTTGCCCTAGAACATTTCTGGGGTCTTATCCACCAAGGTACAAGACCAAGGATCAACCCATGCCCCAGACATGGGTACCCAGGAACATGTCCAGGGGCCCTAGACATATCTAGGGACTTTAACTGCTTGGTTCCAGACCAAGAACCCTAGTCATATACTGGGGGCCCTCTCAAGGGTCTTTACTGCTTGGTCCCAGACCAAGAACCCCAGTTATCTACTAGGGGCCCTAACAAGGGTCTTTTGCTACTTGATCCCAGACCAAGAACCCCAGTTATCTACTGGGGGCCCTAACAAGGGTCTTTTGCCATGGCACTGACTGTTTAGTCCCAGACCAAGAACCCCTGGAGTGCACTGGGGGCCCTAGGTCTCAGCTAGGGTCTTTGCCATCCTCCCGGAGAATGGCTCTTGCAGCTGCTTTAAATTCAACAGAGACCCGTGCCTTAAAAGTATCGTGGGCAATGTAGATCACGTGTTTTATTAGGATTTATTGATGGTAGGTTAATGAGATAAATTTTATTGCATGAAAATAAAGTGTTTGACTAAACAAGATTTGGCCCTTCAGAAAAACATCCCTAAAGTGGAGGTTGAACTTGTTGAATATCCAACAGGGAGGTCCCTCTTATTTTACACACAAGCCCAAGAGAATGTGGGAGATCCGACAGGGAGAACTTGGATCTCAAAGTTCCCGCTAGATATCTTACACAAACTCTCTTATGTTTCCACTAAAACAAAGTTTCTTAAGGATTTCCTATTAATCTATCACCACTGACCAGCCCAACATGTATGAAACTTACTCCTAGAAGATTGAGACAAGCTCGCAACTGGAAGGGTTAGGAACCACATTGGGAGCTAAGGGGAGTTGTTTATTTTAAACAAGAAAATAAATAACCAAAAGTAAATGTTTTCTTATTACTAGTCTTCACTGACCAACCTCTTTGGAGGAGTTGAGGAGACGGTTTATTGCCAATTTTGAAATTGCATGAAATAAAATCTGAACTAGCAATTAGTGTTCTACTTTGCAAAAAGGGAAAACTAATTTAGCAATTAAAGTATTACTTTCCAACTTGAAATCTAATCTATGTGTTTGTTGTTGCAACTTAAAAGCAATGAAAGAATAAAGATTGAGAAAATTGCTCCAAAACCACAACACCAACCCCCTAGGGGGTGTTGCCGTCCTAATACACACTTGCAAACGTTAGCAAAGTCCAGCTCACTTAGTGTGTCCTTGGAGGCACAATGCCTAGGTTCACAGTCCACACTGTCACCTTGACTGGAACCTCTTCCTTCTAGGCTTACTCCTAGGGAAGCCAAGGGGGGTAGACCCTAGTTACTAGATATGATTTAACTTTGAAGTTCTAGGAGTTGGTTTTAATTTGTTAAAGGTTAAGGGGGAAAACTAACCTATGATGCTAAGGCAGCAAATGCAAAGTGCAAGATTAATTAATGACAAGCAAACCCTTTCCTAAGTCAATTAAGACTAGTGCCTAAATGTTGGGCAAGGGGTCAACTAAGTTTTTGAGGGGGGGTTCAATTACAAAAGATTACAAGTAAAATTATATTACAACTATCCCACAACAAAGATACAATTACTTACACAAAGAATAAGAAATGCTACAAGGATACAAGAGAATGCAAGCCTCAAGGGAACTTCCCGGGGGCTTGCTACAATGCTAGAAAAAGAAGAGAAAGAGAGGGGGAAATTTACCCAACTATTGTGGAATCTTTTGTAGTGTTGTATGGATGAACTTGAGCAACATATCCCCTTGTTTCTGGTAAGAATCTGTAAAAACCAGCAAGCAAAAGCTTGCTGGAAATGCTGCACAACACAACAGAGTTAAAAAAAAATTCTGTTTTTTACGCAGAAATTTTTCACATAAAATCTCCAAGTGAAAAGTAAAAATATATGACCTATCTAAGATGGTTATTAAACTGAAATATAGATGAAATGAGTGTAGAAAAATAGGACTAAGTAAGCTAGGAGTTTGAGAAGGCTTTGAGGGAAGACTCGTTCTTGAGGCTTTCCCAACAATCCCTTTGAAGCAAACCTGCAAAACTCAAGACAAGATGTGAAGCATGGAAATAGATAACAAGCTTGAATAGACTAACAATATGAAATACTTCAAACCCTTAGCTATCCAACAAGTATAAACCAACAAGAATACTCTTTGCTAATCTACTCTAGTAAACTAATTTACCAAAGATCTACTCAATACCACACAAAAACTTGAACACCACAAAGTCACCTCATGTGTAAGAATGCAACCAGAATACTCTTGGTGTTTCCAAAATCCTCGAAAGCTTTATTAATCCAAGTGAGAGTGTTGTAGCAACAAGTTGCTCCAAGACTCTCAAGAGCATATGAGTGAAATGACAAGATGGCAAGAGCAAGAGAGTGGGATGAAATTCTAGTATAGTAACACTAGCTCAAAGAATGGTGAGTGAATGAGTGAGGAGAGGTTCTTTTTATAGCTCAAGAGGCAAGGTGAAGGCACTTGGATGAGCTCCAAGTGTTGCAAACACAAGAAATGGAGTGAATCCCAAGGAGGGGGGCGCACCTCCTTAGGGTTTTGGTAGGGATGAGTGTGAGGATAGGTGAGGTGGAGCATGGGGACCACTAAAGGGTGAGGTTAGAGGCTAGGAAGGGCGCACCTCTCATGGGAGGGGCCCACACAACAACTCAAAGCAATTTTCAAAGGTTTGGGTGTGAGGGGGGCACAAATCCCCCTAGGGGGCGTGAGGAAAAGAGGGGATGGGCAAGTGAGGGGGTGTGTGAAGGTTATAAGGTGGGTTGGGTAGGTTAGGGATACACTTTCTTGCCCTTTTACATCTTTACATTTACCCATTAACTCAATTTTACAAAATTTACAAAATTGACTTAGTAATAAAAATTGTTGTTTTGATTCTTGACTGACCGACACTCTGGGTGGACAAATGACTAGCAAAACTTGTCCGAATGAGCTGGAACTTGGTCCATGGGTGTAGGGGGTGCCTTTCCATTTTATTTGAGCACAAATACCCCTATCAAAAGCCCAAAGACCCAGTTTTTACAATAATTGCTCAAAAACATTTAATTAATTAAATAATTAAAATCCCAACCTTCGGAAAACTAATTAAATTTAATTAATTAAAAAAAACCTATCTAGACTAGACGAAATTCCGCGAAACTTTCTACAATGTCTAACATGGTCATTTACATCATTCCTAAATAATAGCTACCAAAGGATGAGACCATTAGAACGCCGTTCACCACTTTGGAGGAATTATTGCAAGTGTGAGGGAAAAACTCATGGGAAACCAACTAGGCTGAAAAGCCCAGTTGATAACCTGAGGATAAAAAACCCTCGATTGAAAGAACTCTCCCAATGAAATCATCCCATGGTACCTGACCTAACTATGATCCATGCAGACCTATTACATTATTAACCCACGCAAGGGTGCAGAAATTCCGTTTACAAAATTTTGTGCTGGAGGCATAAAATGCCCAGTAGAACCAAACTGTCTTCAACATACTTGCATCTGATGATGCATATCTTCATGGCACATGGAGTTGACCCCCTAGTTGAATAGGCAGTCAATAGGGGGGAACACAAAGTGAGGCCTTCCCTTGGCTCACTTATTTTATTAACTTGGTTACAAATG
This sequence comes from Picea mariana, assembly GCA_032191745.1. NCBI lineage: Eukaryota > Viridiplantae > Streptophyta > Pinopsida > Pinales > Pinaceae > Picea > Picea mariana. The sequence goes on along the minus strand of JASDQU010713750.1, from coordinate 9,218 downwards.
CTCTTGAAGAGACTTATGATCTCTTTAAAATAGAGATGTGGACCCTTATAAAGATGGATCGGGTTTATTACAATGAAAATTTACAACTAGGAAGAAACTAGGTGCTCTTGGAAGTCCCAAATGCTCCAATTTAGCCAAAATTTTCCAAAATCTCCCCTTGTTTATTCAACAGCCTGCATAAAACAGAAAGTTAATTTGGGCAAAGATGCCCAAAAAGTGATTGAAGACCCTTCAAAAAATGTTAGTACATGTACATAAAATTTATAGAAAAAAAGGCTAAGTAAACTAGAATAAAATTTACAAAAAAATGAGTTAAATAAGAAAGAAAAGGTCCTTTTTCTTTCTGATATTACTTGCTGTCCCAAAACAGAAAGTAATATCACAAAGATGCCAAGATATTACTTCAACACTCTTTAGAAATTAAAACTACTTTCAGCCTTTAAAATTTTCAAGAAAATTGAAACTAAAAGTAGATTTGCAAGCTAACTAGATAGATCTAATCTACTTGCTCTTATCATGCAAAAGGAAAGATAACTTTAAGATTTATTTTGAAATTAGAAAGCTTTACTTTGCATGAATTGAAAGTAACTCAAATTAATAATTTAAAAGAGAAGGAGAAAGAAGAAAAGTGCTTTGAAACCCTTGGAAATTGGGCAAATGGAGTCTTTGTTGATGGATCTACAAGAGGGGCTATGTCTCTTTGAAATCTTGAAGGGTGAGGTAAGTGCAACCGATGCCTATCCTCCTCTTCAAGTGTGAGATCTGCAAAATATACTTAGAGGTTCCTTGCCAACAATTTGTTAAACATATGATGCTACTTACAAAGAAACTTTGAAATAAGCATGAACATTAACCGAAATGAACATGCATACTAAAGCTATCATTTGTAAACAAACATTAAGATCAATAAACAAACAAGTTTACAATCTTACCCAATTAGGAGATAGCTCCTCTTAGAAGGCATACAATAACTAGTAAAGACAAAAAATACACAAGCAAATTATACCTCACAATTAAGCATTGGACATAGAAGCTCCACACATGAAAGTAGACACCAATGTAGCCTCCAAAGCCTTTTTATTCCAACAAATAAATGATACAACAATAGTACAATGGCACAAATCCCAAGCTCCAACTAGTTTGCAATGGGAGAGTGCTTTTATTTATAGAGAGGCAAGGGGATGCCAAGAGGAGGAGGGCGCACCACTTGGAGAAGGGGGGCGCACCACTTGGAAGGGAAATGAATGCCAAGTATGATATAAAAGGCTTCCACCTCCCACAAAGCTCCCACAATCCGCCACATAAGAAGTTAGGTGGGGTAAGGGATTGCCACCTCCCAAAATTTGGTGAGATCTCACACAAGTGCGCCACCTCTCTCAAGGAGGGTGCACCTCTTCTTGATCCACACTCCAAAACCAAATAAAGCATGTGCTTTAATCTTCAATGAGGCTCCCACATGTGTCAATAAGCCTTTATTATCTCAAAGGTAGAGTCAACTCAAAACATGTCCCAGACATGTTCCCCAAAAATGGGTTTGCTGATTTTTCTTGATTTTTTATGTCTTTTTTGGGCTTCTTTGAGTAAAAATGATTTTTTAGTGATTAAAATCACTAATTTCACTCACCAAAGTGGGTTCTAAGGTAATGTGGGTGCTCTAGGTCCAAAAATGAGTACCCTCAAGGCATAGGAAGACTCCTAGTACCACTTTTTATTACAACTTTATTTTTTAATTAAAAAATCCCATTTTACGGAAAATTTTTAATTAACTGAAAAAATTAAAATATACTAAGGGGGACTGAGCACATTTCCATAAGACTTTAGGAGGATGTTTAGCATGGTAATATACATTCGACACTAGGTTTAGATCCATGCTAAGGCCTTACCATGAGTATATACTCTAGCGTTGGAGAAATTGAGTGAAAAAACTTGGAAATTATAAACTTCCTTTAGACAGCAAAATATAATTAACAAGTAAAAAAAAATACTTCAGAGTAACAACTCATGCCTAAGTCGAAGGTGGCTAAGACCTTTTACAAGTTCATTATGCAACATCTCTTATTACAATTTCTCGGAGGGTATGGAAAATGTGAAAAAGGTTGGTCTTATTGATCGGCTGAACTTCTGAACTCTGAATTTTGAACATGGAAATGTTCAATCTTTGGCGGCTTGCTGGAAGTCCATCCTAGTACAACTTGGTGGATATCAGTTCTAATGGTGCAAATCTGTGTGTCAAATAAAATACATCACAATTAATTTAATTGTTAAACATAATTACTCACAAACTAAAAATACAAATAACAAAACACAATGGAGTGGAGATGATTGGGTATATTCAGATTTTTAATTTAGAATAAAACACCGACTTTTGTGGAATTCTTTTACAAACCGTTGTTATTTCTAGGACAAAAGCTACTCTATCATGGTGTCTTGCTAATAACTCACTGGTCACAAGGTTAAATAAATATATAAACATGACAATGATCACCTTCTGTCCTCAACCAAAATAAATATGGCATGTAGATAATTGGTAAAAAGAGCCACTGGTGAGCAAATCTTCTGTGATAACTTATATGTGCCACAAATAAGGTTTCAATTTTGTTCCCTAAAGAGTTTGTGGACCCTTGAAATGTTCTTTCTAACCTAAAACAAGCTACTAGTGGATTCAGTCTACATATTCTTCTAATGTGCCGCTGGTGTATTTTGTGCACTACAGAGCTTTGAACTTTTTCTTTAACCTGCTGTTACAAACTAACTAGTTCGTGAAAAAAAATGTAACTCAAATGACCAAACTAAATAGAAAACAATAAATAAATCCATGAAGGATAGATATGTATTTGTTATATATGAATTATTATTGATACAATAGCTCTCGGGACGATATAAAACTTATTGATTGGTCATGATGTTGAAGGGTCATGTCCGTTGAAACATTAATTATATTTATTGTAATTGTTGTTATTGTTGATTAAGGTTGGTTGTCATTGATGTCAACCCTTGAAGAAAGACCCGTAGCACAAAGGTTTGGGTAATGGACCCAATAGTGTTTGATGTAAATATGACTCATTAGTTTTGTCATGGTTGATAAGAAGTAAATATGGATGAACTCCAAAGTGGTCCCCTTATGGTGAAAGCCCTCACGGGAAGACGCTTTGTGGAGTAAGAGAACCCATTCTTAATTGTGGAATAATGAGATGAAGGAAAGTGAATTTGTCAAGGAAAATATCCTAGATGGATAGTTCTTGTCATGTCATTTCCGATGGTATGTGGAACGTCACATAATTCCTCACGGTTAGAGAGTTATGGCCATGAGAAGTTGGAGACCCCAGGTTTGGGTAATGGACCCAAGTTTGTTTGATGGGTAACGGTATGAGTTATGATATATTTT
>JASDQU010713749.1:16911-27181 GCA_032191745.1 Picea mariana | reverse complement strand
ATATATTTCTTGATTATATTCATTCATGAGGCCCTGCATAAGAAATCTCTCCTGCATATTGTTCAATGAATTTTGAATACTATGAAAACTATCATTGAGGTCGTATGTGAGGCTATGTGTGAGGCTGTTTGTGAGGCCATGTGCAAATGCATCCAATCTATCATCCAATTGGGCTTTGAATGATTCAAGAATTTCTTTCAAGGTTTGAGATGAAATAGCCATCTGATCACCCCATGAACTCTTCAGTCCTGAAGCCTTCACGAAAAAACTCAAAAAATAAACCCAATAAGTTTCGGCAGAAAATCGCGGTTTTTTCTGGAAAAACCCTAAAAAACTGCTGAACTTAAAATGCTCATAACTTCACTTCCCAGACTCCGTTTCAGCTGATTTGTTTTTTGAAATTGGGTGAAATTGTGAGAAGCACTCAGATCTGTAATTTCTTTGGGCAAATTCGACCTCAAAATACTACAAAAATAAAAACAAATCGCGCCGCCGTCCGCAGAAAAAACCCTGAAAATTGCAGATTTTAAAACCTCAATATCTTGACCTTCCATACTCCGTTTCGGACGATTTTTTTTTTTAAATTGGGTGTTTTTCTGAGAGGAACTCAGATATACAACCCTTTTCTGCAAATTTTGCACAAAAATATACTGAAAATGTCTATAATTTCGCGGACCTCTTTTTTCTTCTCTGAAAAAAAATCTGCAAAAATAAAAAATATTTCCCCACAATGTATGCCCAAGGAAAGTGCTCTGATACCAATTGTTAGGAATCAATATAGATATACAAATGTAATCGCCAAAAATACTGAAAATGTATGTAATGTCGCAGACCTCTTTTTTCTTCTCTGAAAAAAAAATCTGCAAAAATAAAAAATATTTCCCCACAATGTATGCCCAAGGAAAGTGCTCTGATACCACTTGTTAAGAACCCAATGATGAATACAAAAGTATGACAATAGATATAGAAGAACAATATGCAAAATCTTCTTTATTACTATCAAACCCTTAAGGTAGGGCAACACCATACAATGGATCCTATTATAGAAGGGATTCTCTCCTGTTCACTTGCCTCTTCGAGGGGGCATCCTCCTATTGAGCTACCGCTCCAAATACAATACTTCTCTTCATGTCTCATTACATTAATTAAACCCCTTTATATAGTGCTACCATCACCTAAAAACATTCTAGAGGAGGAATCTTCTAGAAGTAGAACCTTCTAAGAAGTCCTCTTACATTTATTATCTCTAACTACCATAGTGGGCCTTATTTAATAATATAGTGGACCTAGTCCACCTTACATTGAATGACCTCCACTATTATCACTATGGGCCCTCTGCCCCCCCCCACTACCTCTCTAGCTACCTTACACTATCCATCAGTACTCGGATGTCGTGCTCTTTTGAGTCTCGGCCCTTCTGCACTGCACTGATATAGTCAATCCGCTCTAAGGCTTGATGTTCCTTTTCATACCATCTCTACACATCTTTACAAGTTTCCAGACCCATGAGAGCATCCTCTTGAAAATCGACTATGCATGTGGTGAAGATATTTCTTTTGTTTGTGAATTGTGCATACGTTTCTCTGAACTCACTCCACAGGAATACTACTACCTATGTCGAATATTGATAATACTTCGCTAGATGGTGCATATGATCCAGCTCTTTCTTTGTGGCTTCTAATTCCTTTTCATCCATTTTTGCTCTGCCCAACATTTCATTAGTTATAGACATTCTCGCCCTGATTAGCTCAATTGTATTAACATTCTCTGTGTTGAGAAGTGTTTCTTTTGTGATGATGAGGAGTGTTATATCAAGTGCGAGCGTCCTTTTCTTGGTGGTCCTTCTCATCACAACTTTCCTCTTTCTATCATAAGAGATCACTTGTATATCGACAACCTCATCCACTGGCTCATGAATCTATTGATCCCCCCAATTCAGAGTGTTGCCTAGGCTTCCTTCCATGTATATGTTTTATATGACCGAATATTATAGTTATTTAGCAGGGGGAACTTCTATATGTCTTGGTGACTCGGCTTCCTGCTGGGGTTCGTCAACTAATGGAGTCTCAGCTTTAGATGGGGAGAGGGGAAAGGAATCAATATTTACTAGAGGATCGACTATTGAGAAGCCAATTTCTGATTGCTGCGTTTCTTCTTCCTATTCACCAGAGCCCAACTCCTCCTTGGAACTATCCATCTTAGGCTAAATTCTCGATTGGTCAAGAAATTCAGCGTCTAGTATGCTTCCAGCCTATTTGTTGCCTTCTTAGGGAATTGAGGTCAAAGCTTTGAGAGTTAGAGCATATGTTTATCCTGGTTCTCCCTCCTTCGTGATTGGTACTAGGGTTATGAGTGAAACCCATGAGCTTTCCTCATCATCATATATGGTAATTAGGTCTATGAGGAAGTTAGGCACATCTATCCCACTTGATGTTCTTTTTTACCTTAGCTGCGCTGCAACAAAAATTGACAACCTTTCCTGTTCTGACACAATGCTTGGGTTTTCTGGATGAGTAGTCTCCTCTAGTGGAGTTGTCTCTGGGCCATTTAGCTCTTATCCGAGATTGATTGTGTCGACTGGGATGACCCTTAAGGTTTCTATCAAAGGATCAAGAAGGGGGTCATTTTAAAACCTTTGCATGAAACTTTTGGCTTCCAATAGCAACAAAATCCCTCTCCTTTGTGTGTCTGTGGCTTTTATTGCTCTATTTTCTTCCCTTACCCTGAGGGATTTTTGAGCTGTCTGTTCTATCGTTTCAACCTACTCATCCATTTTCATGGATTTAAATCTCGTCATATTGGGGTTAGATTTTCTCTAGAGAACCTCGTCCCAGTCCTGAGCACCTTTTGTAAAGATCTTGTCTTCAAACTTATCATGGGCATACAGCCAAAAAGAAGACACCTATGATGCATGATGGGGTACTATGCCCTTTGGGTCATGTTTGTGAAATAGACCTGTGGGAAATATATACTCCAACTGGCTCAATCCCTCTTGTTTTTCTTGTGCAGTTTCTTTCACCATGTAAAACCCTACATGAAAGCCATAGGGTATGAATTCTCTCTTTTTGTCTTTTACCAAAGTGGCATTATAGACTTGCTGAATGGTTTGATAGCAGATTTGTCCCACAACGAGCCGATCTAGGACATGAGTGGGGAGTAAATGTGGAGTGCGAGTGGCCCCAAACACTCTGATGTAGGTGGTAGTTTCTTCCAGGTACCAGTGGCCTACTTTGGAAATCATCTTCTTGGTTATTGTCGTAATCCTTGGGAATTATTTATTAAAAAGAATAAAATAAACTCGAGTTATAAATTCATCACATATAAGAGTGTAATATCTCTTGTACATGTTCTCCCACAGAATGATGAAATAGACATGCACAGGTAGATCCTCAATATTCCATCTCAGATCCATGCCTACGAAGACGTTCCTTGTGCAGATCATGTCCAGTAAGTATGACGCCATGTTGAATGCTGTCGTTTCTCCATCCTTTGGTGTCTGGGCTTGAAGTAAATTGGTGCTGAGTTGTTTTGAAATAATTGCTCCCCAATTGAAGTTGCTGCCGGAGATTGCCACAATGTATGCCAGGGGCATACAAGCTTCTGAAAACTTGGCACAATCCCTTTCCCCTTATAATCAACAGATCAAAGCCATCAGGTAGATATATGGCTCTCTAATATTCAACATACCATACCATCCATTACTCCTTTTTGTAAAATTCTTATCCTCTTTCCACCATGAGCCCATCAACCTTCTTGTGTCATGGAACTCATATAATTTCACCATAAAATCAGTATTTAACCTTTCCTCCTGGTCTCTGAGTTTGTAGTATTTATGGAATTATATTGGGAGAAAAACCCCAACACATCTGCCATTTTCATCATTGACCACACATTTCGTTGCATCCATGTGGTCGATTATCCACCCCAAGGTCTTAATGCAAGGAAAGACCAGGGTTCGATAGGCTACCATGTGTAGGCATGATCATTGAATATTTAGGAATACATGGTAATTGAGCACTCTAACCTTCGAGTCACTATGTGGTATAAAATCCAAGTAATCTTCTCGGCTGATTTTGTTAAACAAATCTCCCCACTATGAGAGCACAACTTTTGATCTAGTATTGCCTCTGTGTCGCTGAATGCAGGAGGCTGGGAAAATGCCTTTTTGGTAGACATTAAGATGATTGGTTCTCCTTTAGTGGAAAAATCAATATGTCTAGTAGTGCTAGGTGAAGACCCTTCACCGAACTCTACTTCTTTCAGTTTTGGTGCTCTCGGTGAGCGCCTGGTCGTTGGCTTCCTTGGAGGCATTTTTCCTGCAAAAAGAAAAGAGTAAGATACTGCCTTGCAAAAATGATATTGAAATCTAGACAATTGCAACTGTTGAAATTATACAAATGATTTATACCTCCTCTTCGCACAAGCTTAACTTGGTTTAGAATTATGAAAATAGACTGTGATCTCTTGAAATGCTCTCTCGCTCCTTCATGCTCCAGGAATGAAAAAATTATGTATAGAATGTTGTGTTCAGATTTGTCTTTACAATTTAAACATAGAGCATACTTACCTTGTCACATCAGTTCTTGAATTCAGGGCATAAATGCGGTTTCACAATCCATCACCAAGATCCAAATCATGCTCGGGATTAAATGCAATCATGGGTTGGAGGTGCAGGAGAAAGGTACTATGTAGTTCATCGACGATTTCAAAATCCTATTATTTGGTCAGTGCATGAGTTAGTAACGTGTTTTAATCAATGCATTGATTGGCCTATTAAATAAAAAAATACAATCTTATTTTTCACCGAAGATGTCCCATCCTACTGTCGATGTCCTACCAGTCACCGTTTAAACAAGTGGATTGATGTCATAGTTTTTCCTTAGAAAATGTTCGTTAATACATTTTTTAGAAAAAGTGTCGATGGCGACCTAGACTGCTATACAATGCTGACATGGAAATGCTAACCTAGAAGGGTGATCATGACACGTGACGTTTGATTTTGGCTCCTTCGTTAAAAGTTTCTTTGGAACCAGGGATTTTATTTAGACATGGCTCTAGGAACCTCATCCTATCCTACTAATGTTGACAACATGTCTAGGATCATCGATCGACGAGTCTCTTTGTTTATTACTTCATGATTTCATACCTTGGAATTTGTTGATGTTGATAACATATTACCAATCGACGATCGATGCTTGACGTTGTGTCGAAGTAAATAATTTCCATAATTTAATGTTTCCTTCGGATATCACCGACCTCGAATGTATTAGTGATTGGCGATCAGAGTTTTTTCAGGTGTGTCTATGTTAGTGCTTTCTTTTTCGTACCTCCCTGATGTCGATGATACATCGATGAGATTTTGACAACTTCTTCACAAGACATAATCAATGATCGACGCGTTTATATGTCATTCTCCTGATGCCAATGATACATCGATGATTGATGATCGATGCTTGTCATTGTTGTATGGTCGATTTTACTGCACAGATCGTGTCGATTCTGGTAATGGGTGCATGGCTTAAAATTCCATCTATGTATACCTAGTTAAAATGCCAAGTGTTCTTTAGAAGAGAAGTTAATCTATTCAACAAGTCCAAAACAATCTGAATGTGATCAATGATAAAACATAATAACATAAAACTTAATGATCCCTACACAAATGACTCAATTAGGGAAGAGGAAAAAAAAGACAAAGTGGTACCCAAAGAGAAAATTCTTCACAAAGATAGTTAGCATGGAAGAAAAGATAGCAGAAGATCAAAGGATCTTAGTTCTGGACTTAGCCCTATAAGACACCCCTGCTAGGTGGTGGGCTAGTCACAAAGCAATAATTAGGAACTGGGAGGATGTGAAGCATGCTATCCAATGTACATTTCAAGATAAGGAAAAACTAAAATCATAGATATGGATAGATTTTCAAGTTGCACAACTTTTCAATGGACAATATGATCCTAAAACACATATCGAACAATGTGTAAGACAGTGACAAGTTGCAGAAGTACCATATCACTTGTCGGTTCAAGTGTTTACCCATTCGCTAGGTTTGATCCATAAAGCATGGTACATTCATGAAGAGACCAGAAGGAAGACCAACAATTGTAAAACTTTAGCAGACCAATTTTACAAGGACTTATGTTTTGCAAGTAAGTACCTTGAGCTTAAGATAGTCCTGCAAAGAATTAAATAAATTCTTTTTACCAATGTTTGGAAATGAAATTCAAAGCTAGTGGTATGTTCCAATCATAGTCAAGTTCTTCAGTCTAACCTTCACTTGGACACAGACAAGACACTGAAAGAATGTTATAAAATCAAGAAGGATTTGGAAAACCTTGATGATTTAGAAGAACTGATAAATTTATCCATTAAGGAAACAAAAGGAAGTAGAGAAATCCAGAACACACTTCCCAGTCAGACTGATATCTCTTATAACCATCCATTGAAGTTGTGAAAAGTCAACATAGGAACTTTTATGGGACTTATCTGTAAATAAAAACATAAACATATCTCCCTAGATCCACCTATATCTAGAACAAAACAAAATAGGACATGACACTTTCCCTAAGCTCTAATAATTGAAATTAATATCAAACAAGAGATGTGAAACATATTGTTTAAATATAGCTTCCTCTTTTCGTTGTCGTCCTAGCTTCACTCCAGTGCTCCTATGATATTGGATTTGAAAGGGAACACAATCCAACCAAAGTGAAAGAAATATAGCATATTCAAAGGGAACCTATATATGTGATAAAGGAAACATACAATAAAACAAGCTAAGTTTTATGGGAACGAAAAATATCACTGTATCATATTAAAATTAAAGTGGAGATTACAATCAAAGCCCTGATGTTGCAAGGTCCCCTTTTGATGACCCTCTGCTCCAACACACACACTTCCTCCAATCCTTGAATGAAGAATATCCACAATGACTTGATAAACTGAAATGAAGCTCTCAAGTATGAACTACAGTAGAATTCCTCATCCAATTCTTAGCCTATTCAATAATATTCTTTCTTGAATCAACCTTCATTAACCTTAGCCTTTTCCATGAGAAATCCCTCTTTATATAGGGGAATGAGAGATGGTTGAAGAGATTAGGATGATCCCACCAAATCAAAGAAGCAAGTAGGATCCTAGCCATACAGATGCCACCTCATCTTCTAGAATATTCCCTTCTAGAAATTTTGTGAAGTTTGACCTTTTCTTAGCTTCTTGGCATCATCATACCCTAGCTTTAGAGTAGCTTGCGGAGATGTCACAAACTAGATTTAGGGTAGAGGGTGACGACCAGGCATCGTCACACCCTTCTTATGGTGTAGCCTGCAACGAGCCTCCTTAAGAAGGTTTTTGATAAGAGAAAGTCAATCACCTTTCTCATGAAGATAGGTTCTTTTGGGAACATTAACACATGTTTTTCAATGGATCATCAAGATGAACAAAATAATGTGTAACACAATGCCCCCCAAAGTATGAGGCCAGAACACGTGACAACCAAAATACTTTGTAGAATGTGTGTCGAAAACAAAGAGCGCATCAGTTAGGAACCTGTAAACATTCAAGAATCAAAATAATAATATACCATTTTATAAGGTAGGCATTCCCATACTCAGATTACAAAATGTCGAATGAGTCATGGCCACTAAATATACACCGTGGATCCATGTCAAGGTGAATTGACATAGCCACCCAGAATACATTGTGGATCTATGCTCTAAAGAATTCAAATTCGAACATAGCCACGAGACATACAAAGTGGATCTATGTGTCAATACAAATCATGAATACTCTGTCGCAACCTGAACTAGAATGGGGTGGTCAAGGGTCTTCAATTTCGTTGTCCCTAAGTAAGATCTAACGATGTGATTACATGTGCTAAAGTCGAACATGGTAGAAACCACTTGATTACCGGTCAATGATGAAAACCGTTAACAAGTTCGAGGGAAATCACCATTGATGTAAATTACTCCCAAGGTACCCCAGTATAATCCAACGAATGCGAATAAATGAGTTGAAGTCGAACACTCGATGGAATCTCCTAATCAGGGGTCAATGATGTGAACCCACTGTTGAAAGCGAAGAAACCTTCCATTGAGGCATGCAATCTCTAAGGTACTGAATTATTTCTAAGTCTTGTCCCTGGATAATGAGCTGAAGTCGATAGGAAAAGAGTCGTCACAAGAGGGCCTTGATGTATCCCCCATCAATGACACAAAATAAGTAACATATTTGAGGTAGATCAAAGCATGAAGTGATTTGAAACTTACATAGGAAAGGCCGACATGGTAGAAAATTTATAACTACAGATGGCCGACTCAATAGGAGGCTTATTAAGGTTAGAATTCTCTTGAACATATGAGTGACACGACAATGGTCTAGGAAACACCGACTCAAGGAGGACCCAACATATGGACATGCAGATGGTCAAACGAGAGAAAGATTTATTTTCCAAACTGGATTCAATGACGAAGGGGGGTGCTATGTTCAAGAGAGACTATTACTGCCACTAACACAGATGCAAAGACACATTTCTTTCCCAAAATTCCCCCCACCATTTCTGGTGAGTACCTCTTTATTTTTATGCAAGCTTGAGGGGGATAACATATTCTTGTTTATGTAAGCTCATCCTTCAGACAAGTCCATCAGAGTATGTTTAACGAACCCGAAGAAGGAGTGGTTCGGTCCCAGATGGGTCTTTCAATGTTTGTTTTAAGGAGTCCAAGGAGAGAAAACTCAGGGGTTTGTCATGTTTAGAGAGTCTAAAAAACATTTAAAGAGGACTCCCCAAGTTCCTTTTTCATAAGTTAATTCGATGAGACCAAAAAAGTGATAACCTACCGCTCATCGAATGTTTTCTTCAAATAATTTTATGAGCATGAAAAGAACAAGGTCGCTCGGTAATCTTTTCATTTTTATGGAGCATGAAAAGAGCTTAAATGATACTCCATGGGTTTCATTTTTCATGTTACCATTATGGGTATGAAAAGATGACAAAAGTATACCCAATTACATTCTCATTGATTTACAAGCAAGAGAAATAACAAAAACTAAGCTCAGAGTTTTTCCTGAAAAACTCTAAAAGGATCTATACATACGACAAATGTATAAACGCAAACCCAAAAAATGTATCCATGTTCAATATTCCCCTCCTAGATTTCTCACCTGGGAAAAACCAATCACTTGTAACACCACTAAAAGTCTAGTGTTTGGGCGAAATACATAAAATAATATATGAAAAATGAAATGGAAAAGAAAAAAGTTAATAAAATGGGGTAAAAACTTCTTTTACCATCTCATTGTTACTCCACCCAAACTTTGTTACCAAAACCCTCTTTTTACCTCAAACTTCCACTGTGGATTGTGAGAGGCACAATTTATCATTTGGTGAGCGGTCTCCTTAGGACAGGTAATATTCACCTCCTTCAAATTTTCATGGATTCATTTTTAATTTTCATTGGTTAGAAATGTCCTTTTAGGTTGCATTTTGTAGGGTACTTGCACCTGAAGGTCATCGAAGGCGCCTTGCGACGACCTAGGGTCATCGCATGTGACCTGTAAGCTACAGTGTGATGACCCCGCACTATATGGGATAGCCTAGCCTGCGACGTGTGAAAAGTAAAAATGTTTTTAATATGTTTCTGCCAAGAAAAGGTGTCCAGGATAAAGATGAAGATGCTAATGCCTCTTTTATGTTCCATTTCAATTTTTCTACAGTAAGGATGTTGGAATGGCGGGAGAAAGAGCATGAGGATGAAGATTACTTTGTTGGGAATGACCCGAAAATAGTAAATTCCCTTCGATAGTGTGGAATGCTAAAATTCTTCAAGGTCCAGGGCATGAGGGACCAGTTGAGGTTGCTCGAATACTTAGTCCATATGTGGGACGTAGACCAACATGCATTCTGTGTGGGTGCTCACATCCTTGAGATAGATATCGAGGATATCTACTTTTTGACCAGGTTGTCTCGCTGAGGGGCTTGAGTTACACTAACCAATATTAGAGGAGGTGGAGAGCCTATGAGCCATTATGTCAGTGCACATTGCATGCTAGGTGCTGAGAGACATAGCGAAAAGGTCACTATATGAGACGTCTGTGAATTACCTCTACGGACTATCCTATACACCATCGCGCATATAGTAGGGAGCACAACTCCCCATATGACCCTTCAAAGAGATTTCCAGTATGTGCTAGAATGCATGGAGCCTTGAGTCTTCAACTGGAGTGATGGGGTTCTCAGAAGCATGAAGAAATAGTTGACGAAGTGTAGGAGGGGTGA
>JASDQU010713749.1:1693-16572 GCA_032191745.1 Picea mariana | reverse complement strand
ATGAAATGTTTTTATGTCTTTGATCCGATGACTAATAAAAAAACTCTTTGATGATGCAGATGTGGGACCTCATTGACATCTAGGTTCATCTCCCATTCAGAGGCGAGGGAAGAGAGTCGAGTTAGCAGGATTAGCTATTGCTGACTATGAGGCTATAGAGAAAAACTTGGAGGGGATGACAGTGGACATCCTAGATGCCTCCATTGATGAGATCCCGAGGCATTATCAACACCATAGAGTAGGTGTATATGCATCTATCGATCGAATGCTCTGTAGAGTAGCATGAGAAGTCGCGTGTTATTGCGAGCAACATCCTTGATGCTATATTTGTATATGAAGCCATGTGCTTCACATTTTTGACATTTTGTTCTTCGAACAAAAACACGTTTTGTAAAAACTTGTATGGTGATATATATATGAGGCTTTTACTGGCTTACTTGTTGTATATACAAAGTGTGATTAGATTTATAAATTTCTCAAATGTTTGTCTAACACATAATTAGCCAATGCATATGTTAATGTATTTAGACATATAGGAATGTGTTGATATTCAATTTAATAAAAATGTAATTCCAAGAGGCGAATTCGTAAACATACCCTTAATAGCATAGGACTTCGAATGGAGTATACGCTACTCAACCGTATGACTACTAACTGCGAATCGATTCATACAATAAGACGATGAATTGCAAGTGAAACAACGTCGGTCAATAATTCGATGACTGCACTGTATTCTGCAATATTATTGGTTTCACGAACAAGGAAAACACCATGTAGGATAATCAATTCGTTCGTAGGTGCATAGATTTTCCAAGCAAGGGATGCTAAGTTTTGAGTATTGGGACTAGCGCCATCAACGAAACCAAGGAAGAGTAGTGAAGACACTGACATTTGGAAACCAAGCACAATGCGAGGTAAGCATCTAAGGTTAGAAACCAAACAACGAAAAAGAACACAAGAGTATGATACACTAAAAGTACAAGCACTCATGCAAAAATGACTTAAGCATAGTATTTCTTTAAGTAAATCCCATTTCGGGGTTCACTCAAAGGGATTCCATCATAATTAACTAACTCATAAGCTCCCTTCTCCAACACATGTTTAAAAATGTAAGGACCTCACCACATGGCTTCAAATTTACTAGCCCCTAGCAAATCACAATCTTATTCGTAAAGGAGAACAAGATCACCCTTAGAAAAAATACATGGCTTGACATGTTTTCCATATTGGGCTTCAACACATTTTTTCTGGGTTTCAATAACTAGGGTGACATCATGACGAGTTTCATCTAATTGCATTAAATACAAAAGATGCTCTTCTTCAGAAGAGGTATGGGGGAGAAGTTCAACGACTAGTTTCAAAGATGATATTTCACATTCAATCGACAAGATAGCCTCGATACCATAAACTAGCTGGAAAGGTGAAAATACCGTGGAATACTTGACATATGTCTGATATGCCCATAATGCCGAGAAAAACATCGTGTGCCATCTTGTCTTATGAATTCCTATCATTCGTCGAAGCATAGTAATGAGAACTTTGTTGATTTCGTCAACTTGGCCATTGGCCTGTGGATAATAGGGTGTTGATTTTTCATGGAGAAGACCCAACTTTTCAGTAAGTTTAGACATCATAAAATTTTGAAAATGGATGCCATGATTAGTAACGATAACTTGAGGAACACCAAAATGAGTAATGATGTGATTGAATATAAAAAATGCTACAGTTTTCCTGGTGTTATCAAATGTAGGCATTACCTTGGCCCATTTAGTGAAGTAATCCACAGCTACAATGATGTATCCATGCCCCTTAGCAGAGTGAGGGTTACATGTCATGAAGTCAATGCCCCATTTGGCAAATGAACCTATGGAAACTACAGGATGTAAGTGAGCATGGCAGGATGAGATCTTATCTTGTTATTATAAGTTTGGCAAGCATGGAATTTTTGAACAATAGTGATGCAATCCTTAAATAAAGAAGGTCAGAAATAACCCGCTCGTAAGATCCTTTGGGCAGTGGCATACCCAGACATATGACTGCCACATGCTCTAGAGTGACAGTCATTCAAATCTTTCTCAACTTCATCGTAAGTGAGACATCGTCGAAAAATGGAATCAACACCGCGACGGTAAAGAGTATCACCTAGAATGATGTATTGGCAGGCCCTATATCGTATGTGA
The DNA here is from genome assembly GCA_032191745.1 of Picea mariana. NCBI lineage: Eukaryota > Viridiplantae > Streptophyta > Pinopsida > Pinales > Pinaceae > Picea > Picea mariana. The sequence continues at coordinate 14,392 of JASDQU010713749.1, read as the reverse complement.
CAACGATCCGTACTAGATAGATCAGGCCGGAAAGTTTGAGTTTGGAGATAGATGATGATATATCTGTACCATAGGTCATCATAATTGATCATAAAAAGGGATTCGTTAGACAAAGAATCCTCTGCCACATTTTATGTCTTAGTGGAGGGAAGGTCACATATCAGTTTGGCGAAAACCAAAGATTTCTTAGACTTAACACGTTCAAACTCTAAGTCAAACCCTTGGAGAATCACTATCCATTTGGAGTACTTTCCCCCTAGAAATTGTTGTGTAAGGATGTGTTGCAATCGAAAATAATAGTGGTTCTGCATAATAGGATATAATGACGAAAAACGTTGGACAACTTGCACAACTGCCAAGGCTAGTTTCTCCAGATGTAGGTATTTGGTCTCGATAGTTGTAAGAATCTGAATCAGATAGTATATCACATGTTCATCATGCAAGTCATCCCCTTGGACTAATACCATGGAAATGGTAGAGTCTGAAGTAGCTAAATAGAGGAAGTAATCTCGACTATAGTCAGGGGGAAACAATAATGTTGTACGGGTTAAGGCAAGTTTCAAAGATTTAAAGGCTTTGTCTGCAGTATCATCCCATACGAACTCGTAACCTTTCTTGAGTAGTCGAGTGAATCCTTTTGTCAGTTTAGCGTAATTGGGGATGAAACAACGCAAAAATTTTTCCTTCCCTTGCAAACTTTGGAGTTGGCGTAAAGTGGAAGGAGGAGGTAGATTAAGGATAGCCTCAACTTTCATAGGGTCTACTCGAATCTCATGTATCGACACAATAAAACCAAGAAAATGGTTGGAATCCACACAAATAACACATTTATGTGGGTTTAAGTGGATACTAATCTCATAATCTTTGACTTGGAAGATCACATTCCAAGGCTCCCTCCTCAATTAGCATTTCAGATCCAAGTTGTTGCTGAAAACAAGAATATCTGTAGGATTGTTATTGATAGAGGAGCCTCGACTTGCATCATGTCTGTCACTTGTTGGAAAGCCATTAGCTCTTCTACCCTCACTAAATCACACAATACACTTAAGGCCTTCAATGGTACATGCTTTAAACCCCAGTATGGTGGCCAATTTTGTTATGGGACTTATCGGCAAATGCGGACATAGACATATCTACCTAGATCCACCTAGATCTAGAACAAAACAAAACATGACATGATGCTTTCCCTAAGCTCTAATCATTGAAATTACTATCAAACAAGAGATGTGAAACATACCATTTAAATATCGCTTCTTCTTGTCATTGTTGTCCTAGCTTCACTCTAGTGCTCTTGTGATATTAGATCTACAAGGGAACACAAGACAACCAAAGTGAAATCAATATAGCATATTCAAAGAGAACCTATATATGTGATCAAGGAAACATACAATAAAATGAGATAAGTTTAATGGGAAAGAAACATATCACTTTATCATATTAAAATGAAAGTGGAGATTACAACCAAAGCCTTGATGTTGCAAGGTCCCCTTCCGATGACCCTTTGCTCCAACACACACACTTGCTCCAATCCTTGAATGAAGAAGATCCATAATGACTTGATAAACTGAAATGAAGCTCTCAAGTATGAACTGTAGTAGAATTCCTCATTCAATTCTTAGCCTATTCAATAATAATCTTTCTTGAATCAACCTTTATTAACCTTAGCCTTTTCCATGAGAAATCCCTCTTTATATAGGGGAAAGAGAGATGGTTGAAGAGATTAGGATGATCCCACCAAATTAGAGAAGCAAGTAGGATCCCAACCATACATATGCCACCTCATCTTCTAGAATATTCCCTTCTAGAAATTTCTTGAAGCTCGACCTTTTCTTAGCTTCTTGGCATCGTCACACCCTAGTTGTAGAGAAACCTACAGAGACGTCACAAACCATCTTTAGGGCAGAGGGAAACAACCAGGCATCATCGCACCTTGCTTATGGTGCAGCCTGCGACGACCCTTCTTAATAAGGTTTTTGATAAGAGAAAGTCATCCACCTTTCTCATGAAGATAGGCTCTTTTGGGAACATGAACACATGTTTGTTAATGGATCATCAAGATGACAAAAATAATGTGTAACGGGAACTATAGAGCAACCCAATATAGTTTTCATAGGAGATTACTGGGATGAGAAAACTAGCTAGGAAACACATAGCCTGTTGTGTGAGTATGACTTATTCCCAAAGACATTATCAGAGCTAAAAGGGATAAAACGAGATATGGGAGAGATGTAAATTGAGCTAAAACCAGGATCAAAACATGTAATTCATAGACCATATCGTCTTAACCCCGGGGTGAAAGATAAGGTTAAGAGGGAAATAGACAAGATGCTTGAGGCTAGAATTATTTTTCCAGTTGAAGAAGCAGAGTGGGTTAGCCCCATAGTCATCCAGAGAAAGAAAGGTATAGAATACATTAGGGTATGTGTAGACTACAAAAGCCTTAATTATGCTTGTGTGAATGACCCTTTTCCCACATCTTTTACTGACGAGGCACTAGAACAGGTTGCAGGGAAAGAGTCTTACTCATTTACGGATGGATTTTCAGGGTATCATCAAGAAATAATTACCGAAGAAGACAAAAATAAGACCACATTCATAATAGAATGGGGGTCATTTTCATATAATTTGATTCCCTTTGGTCTAAAGAATGCCCCTGCATTTTTTCCCCAGATTATAATAACAACCTTCTGAGAATTTAATCCCAAATTTATAGAAGTTTATATGGATGATTGGACGATGTACAATCTATTGAAATAACATGTAGCGCTACTATGACTGATGTTTGATCGGTGTAGGGAACTAGATATACCTTTAAACCTCAGAAAGTGTATCTTTTGTGTGCCACATGGAAATCTGTTAGGCCACATAGTATGCCGAGAAGGAGTGTTGGTAGACCTATTAAAAGTTGCAGTCATTTTGAATATGCCACTGCCTTAGAGTGCTAAACAATTGTGCTCAATAGTGGGGTACACAATATATTATTGCAAGTTCATCAGAAATTATGTGAATATTACTGCAGCCCTGGAAAATATAATAAAGAAGTTTGAATTGTTCCAGTGGACACCAGATTGTGATCGAGCATTTAACATCCCAAAGGAAAATCTTAGCACAACACCTATTCTGATATTTCCAAATTGGGAAAATGAATTTCATGTGCACATGGATGCATTAGGTATTTCCCTAGGAGCCATCTTAGTGCAACCAAGATATGGAAATACGGATCATCCCATATATTTTTCTAGCAGGAAGTTATCGCAAGCTGAACACAACTATACAACCACAGAAAGGGAGTGTTTGGATATGATTTATGCTCTACATAAGTTTAGACATTACTTGTTAGGCTCTCATTTTAATTGTTTTACTGATCATTCTGCGTTAAAATATCTAGTTAACAAGCTTGTCTTGGAAGGAAGAATTTTTCAATGGTTGTTACTGTCTCAGGAATTTTCATTAGAGGTGATCATCAAACATGGAAGATGCAACATGGGTCCCGATCACTTGTTCACATTGGAGTAAGGGTAGAGTGGAAAAGCAATCGATGATCAACTCATAGATGTAGACTTGTTCCAAGTTGAGGCCGTACCTGAATACCTGGAATACATAACAATTTTCCTGAGTACAGGGGCCTTCCCAGAAACATACTCCACAACTCAGAAACCCTATATGGTGGTTTGAGCAGCGAACTATCAATTTATAGTGGGGAAATTGTATAATTTGGGCCTAGAAAGTATCCTCAGGAGGTGCATTTTGGACCATGAAAGACAAGACATCCTGTGGGAGTGCCATAGTGGAGTTGCAGGAGGCCATGTTAGAGGAAAGGCCACTGCAGAAAAAGTCCTCCAAGATGGATTATGGTGGGACACACTCTTCAAATATGCAAAGGAGTATGCTAGATCTTATGACATTTTTTATAAAGTAGGTAAGCCATCACGATGAGACGAATTGCCTCTTCAGCTAGTTTGACATCTGTAAGCATTTGAGAAGTGTGTGGTTGATTTTATTGGACCTATCAAACCCATGTATAAGCACTCAAATGCCAGGTATATTATCACTGCAACTGATTATCTAACACGATGGGCCGAGGAAACAATTGTTCAAGATTGTTCGACTGATACTACTACCAAATTTAACTTTGAAAACATTATCACTTGGTTTGGATGTACTAGGATTCTGACTGGTGATCAGGGTGGTCATATTATCAGTAGTACAATAGAAAATATTACGACAAAGTTCCTAATACAACATTGTAAAAGCAACCCCTACCATCCACAAGCCAATGGCACAGTGGAGGCATTTAACAAGATTCTGGAAAGAGGTTTGAAGAAGGTTTGTTGCGCAAACATGGAAGATTGGGATGACAGAGTCCCAACAGTGTTGTGGGCTTACAGGATGACCATGAAGAAACTTCACAAGTATACTCCATTTCAGCTAATCTATGGAAAATAAGTTTTTGTACCTGTAGAATTCATTACCCCTAGTATCTACATCACACAAGTTACACATATGTCATAGGATGAATCAGTTACACAGAGGGTTACAGGGTTTCAAGAAATTTATCAGACTAGGTTCTTAGCAGAATTTCATCAAACAATTGAGAAATCCAGAAAGAAGGCCTGACACGATAGGAATATTAAGGCCAAATTTTTTTTTCAAGGATATAAGGTCCTACTTTATGACAATCGATACCAGAAATATCCAGGCAAGTTGCACATGCATTGGTTGGGCCCATTTATAGTTGTATAGATCCGACACTCTAGCGTAGTCAGACTAGTGCAAATGGATGGTATACTTTGGCTAGGATGGGTGAATGGTGCTTGCATGCAACCCTATATTTCTCAGGACTGAGCTAAAGGAATGTTTCTCCAGTCCAAAGGAACATGTATAGTAGTTATATTTGAATTTCTGTAATTTCTTTAAATTCAACTAATAAAGTCGGAGTGTGCATTGTTGCACCGCGACATGTATTTCGTTTTTTCTCAGTATAAGCATTAATTTGGTGGAGAAATGATTACTCAGTGACACAGGATTAGAAGAGCCATGAGTACATTAAATGTAGTCATTAAATATGACGACGACCCCATTGTGGTCAGAGGGAGAACGAATCCTAACTGAATCTTAGTCCATGTGCCACACACACCCTATCCAATCATAGCCTTTATGATCACTACAGTAACCTATCTGAACTTCTATTAATCCATAAATACACGATACAAAAAGATTCCATCGGTATTCATGTCGAGATTATCAACCATTCAAATGGTAAGGCCTGAGGCCGACCACGTCCCTGTCAACTTGTTTAGTAAAATCCAAAATCACCTGATAGATTTACCCCGTTAACAGTCCCATCGGACAACTCAGCTCGAGGTTGTGTCTATAGAATTAATCATGAGTGGCCTTATGAGTAATGACAGAACCCACCATTTGGCCTGAGTATAAGGCTGTGTGAAATCAATGTAAGACTTATTGTTTTCTATTTTTTGTTTCAATATTTTTGAACTGTCATAGAGCTTGTAAAATTATCGTACCCTCAATCATGACCCTGAAGCCTAGTATAGTCAGTATAAGTATTTTAGAAGTCCATAGAAATGATGTCGAGAGCTATAGGAAGCCATAGTTCAATATCCAAAGAAGCAGTTTCAGATGATCCATGTGATCCCCAGGTTTAGATCATGGGTGACCTCAAGGGAAAGGTTGAGCAAGTGAAGTTCCTTGACCTAGAATTGACATACCAGGTATTGTTCCCACATATGAATATTAACGTATTATGGGATTTGGCTGTAGATGCAATGGGAGGGATGTATTTCATGTCGAAGCCACATTTTATCAACCTATTCAACTCCAACATTATGAATCTCCGAGACTTACCAGTTTTCGGCACTACTGGTGAGGTTGCGCGATGTACCAATTTCCTCATCAACCAAGTGCATGATAGGATCTTACGGATCGATAGATAGTATCTGATTCATGAAGAGGATATCCATCAAATCACAGGCCTATCCCTTGAAGGAGAGGATGTATCGAAAGGGTTCAAAGGCCCCAGTAAGCATGGGAAGAAAAAGGGAGAACCCAGTTTATATGAAAGATTTCATACATAGAGAGGGGGACACACAACCAATATTGACCCCATTTTATCAGGGATGGTCAAGACAACCTAATATGTGATTGCTAGCAAGGTGATGCAATCCTATTACAAGGGAGAGTGCACGTTAGATGCCCTGTTAGTGGCAGATTTTTATGCCAAAGGAGTGGTATTTAATTGGTGTAGCTATCTGCTGGAAGAAATCATGGTAGCATGTGAGGAAGCTCAAGAGAAGAGAGAAACATTCACCTATGGATACTTGCTCATTGCGTTTGTTGTGCTGAAGTGGACACCACCCTCAGGAAGACCACTATCACCTATGGATAAGGGTCACTTAAAAAAGATGTTTGAGCCTTGGAACTCAAGGTCAGACTTAGAGAACACAATGTTTAATAATGCAATGTTCCTAAAGTGGTACAACTGACTATTAGACGCAACTCAGAGGTTGCAAATCCCATAGGAGTTTCTCAACCTAAACACGAGGAACATTTTATTCGGGTTGAATAGCAACTATAGATTTGTTTGGCCTAGACATGTAAAAGTTGAAGACTTCCACACCTGGATGTTGTCATTCTATGTAGATGAGGAGGCCTTTGACAAGGAAGTCATGTCATGGCCAAGAGTGAAACACAACCCACAAAATTCTAGAATGCACTACCTCCTACTTGTGGAGCTCTTAAATAAAAAGGAGCAGGAAGCAGGAGTAGGGCCAAGATTTGGCCCAAAGGAGAAAAATAAAAATGTCACGATGGATACAGACTCAGAAGAGGAAGAGGAGACAGAACCTATGGAATGCAAGAAGAGTATGTTTCCCATGTTCCTGCAGCTTCCAGATCAAGCTGTGTTGTCAAGTAAAGATGTCAATGACATCCTCAATGCTGATTTCATTGGAGATATGTTAGTTAAGAAACCTAGGACATGGCTCTCCTCGGTGAAGATTCTAAATCCTAAGACAATATCCTCGACCATACCTTGTACTCGAGAAACCATTCGAGTGACCCAAATAATGATTGACATCTAGGATGACCCCAAACCAGATACCGCTACATCCAACACCATAATCATCGAACAACACCCATCACCCCCACAACCCCCATCACCCCCAAGATCACCACCACAAGAAATGACCATCCAACCCCAAACCACTGTACCTGAGTCCATGTAGTTGGATCCCCCCAACCTACCCAATCATGTACCATAAGTCACTATTCTGACCCCTGAAGTCTCGAGCCAGTCACTTGTTCCATTTGTACCTATTCAAGACACTCTTACTTCAACGAAGAGTCAAATTTTTCCAATACCGCAAGCCCCAAACACTCAGTTCCATCTCTCAACAGTTAATGTTGAGAGTGCCATCCACAGAAGAAGAACCATAGAAACCATGTTCCAGAAATAGGAATACGTACAAGAGGTTTAGAAGGAACCTGAAACTATGTCAAGATAGAGTGCAACATTGTGGCAAGAGAAACTAGAGCTAGTACTCCAGAACCCACAACAGTGTGCAAAGATGGTGCAGCTCTGCCTGGAGAAAATAGAGATGCTCCCATTCCTTCCATCAAAGGTGAGGATGAGACTTGCGCAATAGCCGAATGGTTCATCTACAGAGGAGGAAGAGGTGGAGACACGTTTAGAACACTCAATGGCTAGTGGACTCCCACTGCAGGTTCAAGTACCCAGGGAGGCCATTGGTGACCTTGCTCAATGGCCAACAACACAACTAGTAGGAATGATTAGAGCCTTCATTGATAAAATGGAGCAGAGGTTCCAACAGGCCAAACGAGAAGCAAAGTTTTTCAAGGAGGAAGAACTCCTCACGCAAGAACGACAGGCACACGAGGAGTACACAAGGATATAGGAAGAGAAAAAAGTGGAAAAGGTCCATGAAAATCTTGCAAAATCCTAGAAAATGATCCAAATGACAGCACCACAACTGGTCAAATCCAGTGTAGTAGTAAAGCCTATGCAACAAATCGAGCTACTCTAGGTAGCATGGTCATAGCTAGACATTTGCATAGAGAAACTTGAAGCATAGTTGTGGGAGAGTCAGCGTGAAGCAGAACTGCAACCCCGAAAGTTTCAAGAGAAAATGGAGAGAGTCATGCTTGAAGGGAATAACGCAAGAGAAACCTTGCACAAATAGACTACAAAATGAAAAAAGATCTTTCGAGAAGTTAGCGACTATTATTTCAAGGCGCAACCAAACTCGGGAGGACTTTCACATGAAGATCCATTCACTCAACGAACAAGTTTCCATCACCCTAGATCTAAGAAAAATTTGACAAGATCCAGCAAGCAGAAAATGAGCTAAATGCCTTATATGAAGCACAATCAGTAGATAAGAAAGAGCTACGGGAGTTTCAACCTATCATTCAGACAACCTATCTGCATATGCATCAAGTAGATGCTACAACCGAATCAGAGTGGAAATCTCTAGTTGCATCCAAGCCTAAGGAATGCTTTATAGAAGCGACTCAACAGTTCGTGGTTGAAGCTCCACTCCTTGCCAGAAAGTGGCAGGAAAAAGTCATCAATTTCCAAGGAGTAAAGAAGAGATCCCTAGAATTGGTCCTAGAGTTGGGCCCTTCCTTTGAAGAAGCGTAAAAGGAAATAACTCAAGAAAAAACTAGAAGTAAAGTAGAGACAAAAGACAAAGGAAAGAAACAGGATAATTCAGAGACCACACAAGAACCAATGATTTGACTTGAGGATGAGTCAAGGATTGTGGTCAGAGCCTATTGGACCCTTTTTTTTGTTGATAGAAGTTGCGCAAGGAATAATATAGTCCCAATTTTTGTAAACAAAAGTTGCACAAGTCACAAAGGAGATGGACAACAGAATGAAGAAAGAAACCAGAAAAGGTTGGAAGTGTCAAACCCAAAGATCCCAATTGGATTATATATATGGGATGAATATGACTGTAAAGGGTTCATATGGTTGTTGGAATTGGTTCAAGTTCTGTGTTTTTATTGTCCATTTTAGGTAAATTTTAGCTAGAGTTCTAGAGTCTGGGTTTGGAACCAGACCAAGGTTGTAACAAAGTCATGTCCTGTTGTAATGTTCAAAGAGAAAGAGTTTGGGATAACCTTGTCTCTCAATAGTTTAGCATTTTGTTGTTAGCTTTGGCATGACCGAGCTGTATCTGTAACTTAGTCGAATCATGTAATTGAGAAGAACCATATGATGCTAATACAAAGAGAGACCCAAATTTTGAAATTAATGTGTCTGTTTAGCTTGAAATTATCTTGAATGTTTGTCCTTATTATATTTATGTCAGATATACTTAATTGTATATAGCTTCTTTATGAATTCAACACAACTTAGTTTTCTTTAATCTGGGTTAGGAATGTTTTGACAGTTATGGGTTCAATCTATCTTTCACAGGACTAACAACGATCCTCAGATCGTGTGGATTTGTATAAATATTCTTCTTACCCTTCCCTATATTACTCATCTTGGTTGCGCGTCGGGTGACACTTTGTCTCTTCAAGGAAGATGAAAATTCTAGTGCTCTAGACTACTTTGGTATCTTTTGTTGGTAACCTAAGAATGACTCTGGTTTGATCAATTTTGTGCCAACAGAGAGCACGCAGTAGTTCAAGTCCCGTCAAGAAACCTAAGAAGAGGTTTGGGGTGGATGAACTTATTAGAGAAATGAACAAAATCAAGCCTCCTAATTTTGATGGTGAACACAAGAAGGATGAGGATGTAGAGACTTGGCTGCTAAATATGGGAAAGTATTTTCAGCTGCATAAATTCTCTTAACTAGCAAAAGGTAGATTGATATTTATCAACTCAAGGGAAAAACATCAATGTGGTGGGACCAATATGTGAAAGTACAACATATTGATGAGAAAAAGGTGTCTTGGAGATAATTCAAGAGGTATTTTCAAAGGAAATACTTGACTAAGAGATACTATGACAAGAAAATGAAGGAATTCTTTGAACTCAAGCTTGGAACTATGACCATAGATGATTATGAAAGAAGGTTTTTAGAACTGCTGAAATATGTTTCCTTCATCAAGGATTAACAAGTTAATATTCAAAGATATTTGAGTGGGCTGCCATCATTTATCAGTGACATAATACAATATGATGACCCCAAAAAATTGAAGGAAACAATAAGATGGGCTAAGTGGTTTTATGATTAGCAAAAAGGGAAAGCATCTTACCAGAAAACTTGGGAAGACAAGAAGAAAAGCAAGATGGAATAGAAGAAGAAGGGAACTAAGCCACCATTCTTCAGAAATAACTAGCAAGAACATCCAACTTCTAAAGAATCCAGAGTGACAGAGTCATTAGAGAAAAGGCCAAGGCAACCACCTATTCAATGTTGGGGTTGTAAGGGAGATCATATGTACAAAGACTTCCCTCATAGGAGTGAAAGAGTGAGGGTTGTTCACAATGTGCAGTAAGTTGAAATAGTAGAGGACATGGGTAGAAGTGTACCTAAGATCTATGCAACCTTGGAAAACAAGAAAGATGAATTTTAGTCACATATGATCGAAGTGGAAGGTCATTTTAATTGATTCAGAAGCTAGTCATAGTTATTTAGATCCTAAGATGGTGGAAATATTTCAATTGCCAAGAAACAAACTTGGAAAACCTTGGATGGTGCAGCTAGCTACATGAGTTAAAAGAAATATTAATGATATGGTTAAGGCATGTCCAATGAACATGAATGGGATAAACACCAGTGCATAATTGAACATCATACCTTAGGTTCGTATGACTTCCTAATTGGTATGAATTGGTTGGACCAACATCATGCTGTCTGTAATACCCCTAGGCCGAACCCCAATTGTAAATGTAAATACAAATGTACTTAAGTTAGTGAGATGTTGATATAATTTTGCATGCACCTTTTATTGTATAGTGCACTAAATTGATGAAGTGTGTAGATTCCAGGATATCACATGCAACAAACTATGTGCGCACAATTTTGAGGCCAGGAAGCCTATATGTATATGTTGTGTTTTATTGGCTGGTGAGACAGTTATTATAAGCTAGGGGGATTATTTGTTGAATTAGGCTGGAGAGCCTAGAGGCTAAAGGCCAGTGAGCCTATTTTTTTATATGTATTATCATTAATATAATACATCACTGCATGTAGACTGACCACAATAAAAGAGTATGGGGTACTAAAATCCACCGGTTAGGGAAAGGGGGGGCGGGACTAAAAGTTAAGGATAAGGGGCTAAGCTAGGGAGGTTAATCCAAAAAGGAATACTATATTAATATTCCTTAAAGTATACAGTATTAATAATTATTTTATCCTAATTTCTAAGGATGGGGACAAGTGGGCCAAAGTATCTCAACATGACAAGTGTCAAGTTGGGAACATGCATACATTTAGTTTGGACTTAGTTCATTTTTCTATTCATTCCATCATCATTCAGTTACTCATTCAACTGTCTTCCATACCTTTATGTTACTATCACTGTACTTGTACCTGAACCCATACTACCTATACCTGTACCTGGTTATCTTAGGAGCTAGACTGAAGAAGCAGGTTGTCAAGCTCGTGGGATATTGAAGAGGCAGGTAGTCAGGCCCATGGGAAAATCTCTCTAGGTGAGAGAATTGTTGGGAATTGATTCCCTAAGGTTCTAAATTACAGCTATAGGGATCTGAGACTTCATGTCCGACCTATTTCTGAAGCCTAGAAAGGAAGTGGGGTAGCTTAAGGACTGTTGAGCAGAGAAGGGGCACACTTCCTGGGGTGGGACAAACATGTGGGGAATGAGGGACTGTAGGATGTTAGTTTGAGTTGGAAACTGTGACAAAGTATTTCCTGTTGTCTGAGATACATCATCTTGGTTAGGAATTCCTTTACCCGGGTGGAGTTTAGTCCCAGCTTGGGGGTGACCCACTGTTGAGAGTGATGAGTCGCGTGGTCTAAGGCTGGGAGGTTCGTGGAAGGTCTGCACACAGTTGGTGATATTTTTACGATGATAAGTGCCAATTATGTGTTAAATTATATGTTGCATTATTGATCCAAGTGGATATCGGTGGCCACCCACCTATTCCACGGGCTTGAAAAATGGTTTTTCATATTGGCAGTTTTTCGATAGTTTTTCAGGTTCCAAACTTATGGAGTCATTTTGAGGCCCTAAACGATGTGTTTTGGGGATTTGTGTTGGGTATGTGTTATATTCTTTGCATGTGCGTGTGTGGGCACGTCAAATATGACAACTGTGTCTGATGATCCCTCATAGTAGTGCTCTATTTGTGTCGTGTGCACCAGGTGATTTACTAGGGGGGTCCCAGGGGGGGCAGGTATGCCCCCCCATGGTTACGCGCAGTGTTCGATAGCCCAGGGAAGCGCCCCATTTTTTTTTTTTGGTGGTTTTTTCTATTTTTAGCAGATTTTGATATTTTTAGCGATTTTGTAAATTAATCCTGGATTAAGGGATTAGAGTTTTGGTATCTACGAACTACGTAAAAAAATTGTATATATAATGTACAGTGAATGGTGAAATTCGATGTAATGAATATAAGAAAGGTTTTCCCAATTGAGGGTTTTCGGTATAAAATCTCTATGTACTCTGTGTATGAGCCATTGATTAAATTCTGTTTTGCTTAAGAATCTATATGCATTGATTTACTTCACAGGTTTAAAA
>JASDQU010713747.1:0-11029 GCA_032191745.1 Picea mariana | reverse complement strand
GTATTTTCCTCTGCTAGAGCCTCTGCATAGAGATGTACGGCCCCTGCGTCACCCTGTACGACGGCTCTCAGATCTGAAGGTAGTGGTCTCTGCCAAGCTGAAGAAGTGTGCCAATATCCCTTGAAGAATCCTCCTCTGTCTCCCTGCAATCTTTTCTGCAACAAACACTAGGGAAATCCCTTCACTGCAATGAAGTTCGCCCTCTCTCAGATGAATAATATGCCCCTCTAGCCAAATCGATTTCTTTATACTTCCATGAGCAAGTGAAACCCTGATCTCATAAGGATGGAGCTCTGAGATTAACTCTCCCTCACTCTCCAAGATGGATGACTAAGATTAAAACATCCATCACTTAAATAATTTTTCACTTTAACCTTAGAAAATGTGCTCAATAAAGTCAACTGAAGAATATAACACATAAACGGTCATTTTCCTAAGTTAAACTTAGGGAAAAGTTTAATTAATCAACTTGACTAATGTTTCATAGCCCCCCACCATGCTAGGACGCTGCAATGTGTGGAAGACCTTCCTTGCTACATTTTCAACACTCCCTCTTAGCGAGGAAGGGATTCTGTTTCAACCCCATCCGATCTCAGAATTTTTCAAACTTTTGTTTGTTCAGTGCCTTGATAAAAATATCTGCCATCTGCTCATCAGTTTGTATGTAATCAGGCCTCACGACTTCTCTCTGTACACAATCCCGGATGAAGTGATACCTGATATCGATGTGCTTGCTATGATCATGAAACACCAGATTCTCGGAGAGCTTGATGCAACTCTGATTGTCACAGTGAATCACTATAGCCTCTAGCTCTTGCCTGAACAATCCCAAGAGTAGCTTCCTCAGCCACAATGTCTCACGTGCTGCGAAACTAGCAGCCATTTACTATGCTTCAGCAGAGCTTAATGCCACTGATCTCTGCACATCCTACCCAAGTAACATCTGTAAAGCTTGCTAAACTCACTCCACCACTGTGCTCATATAATAACCCGTACTCCACTGTATCTCTAAAGTAGCGAAGCACATGCTTCGTAGCAATCCAATGTACTCTCCGAGGGTCCACCATGAACCGACTCAAAGAGTTTATTGCAAAGTTGATATCTGGTCGAGTGTTGACCAGATACCTGAGCGATCCGATCAACTGACGATAGACAGTGGGGTCTACTATCTTTGAATCTGATGCATCAATATTCCTCCAATTCGTGACTAGAGGCGTGGACATGGGCCTACAATTTTTCATCCTGAACCTACGCAAGATCTCCACTATATACTTCCCCTGCCCCAAGAAGAAGCGTCCATCTTGTTGCCAGACCTCCAGACCAATGAAATAATGCATCAACCCAAGGTTTTTCATCTCAAACTCAGCTGCAAGATTAGTTTTGCAATCTGCTATCAACTGCTCATCCCTTGTCAAAAATAGGTCATCTACATACAAAACCAGTATGAGAGGTGCCTCCCCTACAAGAAAATACAGGTTCGGGTCTACCTTGCTCCCCTAGAAACCCATCTCTCTTAAGTAGCTGTCAATCCTCGAGTACCAAGACCGAGGTGCGTGCTTGAGCCCATATAAGGCTCGCCTCAATCTGCAAACATGCATCTCTCTGTCACTGACCTCAAACCCCTCTAGCTGCTCAACATATACTTCCTCCTCAACAACTCCATTGAGGAAGGCAGTCGTCACGTCCATCTGGTGATCGCACTAGCCCATCTCTGTTGCTAAAGAAATAACAGTCCTGATTGATGTATATCTGGCCACCAGGGCCAAAGTCTCCTCATAGTCGACTCCCTCTCGCTGTGAAAACCCCTTGGCCACGAAGTGTGCTTTGTACTTGTCCACGCTTCCGTCTGCTGCATGCTTGACCTTGTAGATCTACTTGGATCCAACCACCTTCTTCCCTTCTGGCTTGGGCACCACATCCCTTACATCATTTTTCATGATGGATGAATACTCCTCCATCATGGCCTCTTGCCGCACTCCATGTTGTGCAACCTGCTCATAAGTGGAAGGCTCTGCATCAATAAGTTGTGTCATTAATGCCATGTACCAAAGTCTCTCTTGTGGTTTACTTTGTTTGAAGTCTCTCTTTGGAAGCCCGACCAGTCTAGAATCACTAACCGTGGACTTATACCACTTAGACCGTGGCCTAGTGTCCTTCTCCTATGGAATTGTATCATGCTGCTCCTCCTCCTCATCAGCTAGCTCTTGATGATCCTCTCCAACAGTCTCCTTCTCAACACCTGTACCTGTACCAATACTCTGTGTCTAACTCTGTGATCCTCTGCTCTGACCTTGTGCCTCCTCAGTCTTGACTCTCGAGTCTTGTCCCTGTTGGTCTTGTGCTGGCAAGTCTCTAGACCTCCTTAGTGCATGCTCCTCCTCAAACTGTACATCCCTACACACTATGATCTTCCTGCGTGCTGGCACACAGATCATGTAGGCTTTGGAAGCTTCGCTATATCCAACAAGTAACCTCTTATCTGCTGTGGGTTCCAGCTTTGTCTTCTTCTCTGAAGAGACATGACAATAACAGACGCTGCCCCAGATGTGAAGATGACTCACATCCGATTTGGTAGCTGTAAATACCTCCTCCAGTGTCAACTTCCCCAGAACTGTGTGGGGACTCCTGTTCTGTAAGTATACAATAGTGCGACTAGCCTTTGCCCACAAAAACAATAGCAAACCCTGATCATGAATCATCGCTCATGCTTCTCTGACTATAGTCCTGTTTTTCCTCTTGACCCCTCCATTCTCTTGAGTATTGTAAAGAACTGTGAGTTCCTTCTTGATCCTTGCTGTTGCGTAATAATCCAAAAACTCCTTGGATGTGTACTCAACCCAGTTGTCAGATCTCAAAATCCGAATCTTACTGCCAGTTTGGTTCTCTACTAGAGCCCTGAACTCCTAGAACCTGTCGCAAACCTCATCCTTTGCCTTCAGGAAGTAAATCCAGGTCTTCCTGGAGTAGTCATCTATGAACAAAACAAAATATTTGAAGCCACTCACTCACTCCACGCTCATAGGACCACATACGTCTGATTGAATCAAATCCAATACTCCCTTGGATATGTGCTTGCTCGATGGAAATGGTCTTCGAGCATATTTTCCCATTTCACAACCCTTGCAAGGGTCATGTTGAAGAGAAACGAGGTACTATCAAGCTGCTAAAACTGATCTGTCTTTGATAAGATTTTAGCTCTAAGTTTGAACTTCCAAAACTGTCCTTTGTTGTCTTTTAGGACAACAAACTGTTTAGTAACTTTTTGCTGATAATTTTTGTGGTTAAGTGTTCTTTTGAGGTGCCCTTGCAAGTGTTTTTCATACCAATGATTAGCACATACAATAATACTCAAAACATGTAACACTCTCAATCTTTACAACTCTAAATGTTGATCTAACAATTCTAAGCATGCATGAAATTGACACATAAGTTTTTGGTCAACGTGACCCTGGAAAAACGCCCATGGGGAAAACTAGTTTGGAGTAGATGTATATAGAAGGCCTCAAAGCAAAATGAACAACACGGAAAATATATACAAGTGAACCTGGTACAATAGCAACCCTTCTCGGAAGCCTTGGAGTCTCTTGAAGATGTTCTTGCTAGCCTTTTGAAGCTAGACGCCCTTTGCCTTGGTGCGCCCTTCTTCCTTAGCTAACTCTTGGACCTCTTTCCTTGCCTCTTGCTTTGACCTTGCCTTTGCTTGTGCCTTTGAAACCCTTGCCTTGCCTTTGCCTTGCCCTTGATCTTGCACCCTCCTCTCAAGAGTGTCTCCCTCCAAGTGATGGTGCACACTTAGCTCAAGTGCGCCACTCCTCAAGCAAAGCTCAACAATGTGGTGTGCTCTCCCTTGCCATGCGCCCTCCATCTCCCATAGAGTGCACCTTCACTCAACAAGTGAGAACCATCCTCAAGGAGCGCTTCTCCTTAGCTTGATGTGCCTCTTCTCCCAAGAATGCGTCCCTCCACAAGCTCTTGTGCCCCTCTCTAGATGCATGCGCCCTCACACAAGAAGTAGCCCATACTCCATGGTGAACTAGACCCAAGCTTTGGCTCCTCCCAAACCCTTGACCACATGCACCTTCTCCTCCTCAAGATATGCGCCCAAGAGCTCTCCTCCTCCTCCTCTCCTCTCAAGTGAAGAATAAATCTCATCTTTTCCCTACTCCCTCCTTTAGCCTCTCTTTGGCCAAACCCTAAAGAATAAATCTCATCTTTGCCCTATTCCCTCCTTTAGATCAAATCTAGCCAAGTCTAATCAATGGGTGAGATTTAATTCTAAAATCTCACTTAGGAAACCCACTTTCCTTAGTTTGCTTTATGTCCTTTAACTCACCCACAAAGTGAATTAAATGTCACTTTAATGACTTAAGTGACATATTTCACTTTTGACTTAAACTCCTAAGTCAAATTGAAATTAGAACATAAAGTAAAGTAAATGAGGGTAATAGTCTCCCCCTGTGTGTTTAGAGACTCACAAACACAAGGGGAGCACTTTCCAAGGTACCCAAATCTAAACACTCCCTTTTATTGAGGAAAGTGCCATTTGCCCTCAATCTCATCCCTATAGTGGACATGGTTGCCCACTGGCAAATACTCGGTGAGTATGGTTGTACCATAATCATCAAAAGTAGTCTCTGACACATATCTGCTCAACCTCCGTGATCTATAGATGGAAGTGCATCTCCACCTATCCAAGATCACCTAGATCTTGGTATCATACCAAAGATCTCAACCTTGGTCTCCCACCAAGGATTTCTACCTCCTAGCATCTCGTCAACGGTCACTACTCTTGGCATCTCACCAAGAGTCACTCTCTTGGCATCTCACAAAGAGTATCTGGATCTCGGCCTCTCACCAAGACCCTCATCTTGGCCTCTCACCAAGTGACTTCGACCTGAAGTGCAACCAGAACCTGATCTGCCCGTCTCCGTAGCCAAGTGAGGCTCAAGCCTCTGTGGTCCCCTGCTACTCCTCCTCATCAATCTCTGATGCTCTGAAGCCCCTGCACTAACCCTCTGTCTTGACAACTCTGAAACTGATGCTGTCCCGAGTGGACCAGTCACCCCTGAAGATGGTGTCCTCAAAATCTGAGTCTGAGCTCCCTCTGAATCACTAATTTGAGTCAATAGGTCCTCCTCAACTCTGTCTCCCCACCTAACGCTGGAAGGTGTAACAGTTGACAAACAACGGACAAACGCACGCTCCCTCGCATACTGAGCAACGAACTCAGCCTCCTATGTTGTCGCCGCAGTATCAATCTACTGCTTCTTCTTCTTCTTCTTGGGACACTGTCCTGCATAGTGACCCATCTCTCCACAAGCAAAGCATCTCACTGTGCTCATGTCTCTCTCTTGCCCACTGCCACTCTGCTGTGGTTTGGCCCCTCCCTTGGGACCCTGTCTAGCACCTCTGTCGGTCTTCTTGTCGTTAGTCCACAGAGCAAGGTCCTCATCACCCTGAGTAATCCGCTGCTGTCCTGAAGACTCCGAGATGCATCTTGTCTCCTCCTGTACAAAATCATCCCAAAGTATCTCCCAAGTAGGCATAACCTCTCGGGCAACTATGCCTCGAACAAATGAACCCCATGGTTTGGTAAAGCTGTTTAAAGTTGTCCTCACCATAAAGTCTAGGTCCACTATCTCTCCGACGGCTGCAAGCTCATCTCTAATCTGAGTGAATCTGCCAAGGAATGATGTAACTGACTCGGAATCAAGCATCTGAATGCTCCTGATCTTGTCCTACAGAACCACCTTCCGGTTCTGGTTTGGACTCTCGTAAAGCTTGCATAAAGACTCCCACATCTCAAATGCATCGTCTTTACCAATCAAATGTTGAATGACGTGGTCTCTCACCCCGTCACAAATAGTCCTTTTCGCCTTGTTGTTCCTCTTCTTGAACTCTGCCACCAACACGGGAGCAGTGACAGGAGGAACAACAATGGGAGCCTGAACTATATCCCATAGTTTAAGATCCTCCAAGGCGAAAGTGATCCTGGTCTTCCAAGGGGACCAATTGCTATCTCCGTCTAGCCTATCCTCTGCCCGCATTTGGGACACCGGCATGGTTGTCCTCTAAAGCTCACACTGTTAACACAGGTGTGAAAAGAGGGAGTCAAACTACAACCTCACTCTCGAAAAAACAGGCGTGATAAGAGGTTGTCCAAAACAGCCTCACTCCTGTCCACGCAGGTGTGATAAGAGGCTGTCCACAAGTGTCAAAAAAAATTAAATCAGTCCTGCAACTATCCAACAAATCTGCCCACAAGCTGTCCACTAACTCTGCCAACAAGCTGTCCAAAAATCTGCCAATGAGCTGTCACAGAACTGTCCACTGAATGCACTAGAAATCAGGAAGTCTTTGCCACCAAGGGCTTTGATACCATGAAGAGAAACGAGGTACTATCAGACTGCTAAAACTGATCTGTCTTTGATCAGATTTTAGCTCTAAGTTTGAATTTCCAAAACTGTCCTTTGCTGTCTTTTAGGACAGCAAACTGTTTAGTAACTTTCTGCTGATAATTTTTGTGGTTAAGTGTTCTATTGAGGTGCCCTTGCAAGTGTTTTTCATACCAATGATTAGCACATACAATAATACTCAAAACACATAACACTCCTGTCAATCTTTACAACTCTAAATGCTGATCTAACAATTCTAAGCATGCATGAAATTGACACATAAGTTTTTGGTCAACGTGACCCTTGAAAAACCCCCATGGGGAAAACCAGTTTGGAGTAGATGTATATAGAAGGCCTCAAAGCAAAATGTACAACACGGAAAACATATACAAGTGAACCTGGTACAATAGCAACCCTTCTTGGAAGCCTTGGAGTCACTTGAAGATGTTCCTGCTAGCCTCTTGAAGCTAGGCGCCCTTTGCCTTGGTGTGCCCCTCTTCCTTAGCTAACTCTTGGACCCCTTTCCTTGCCTCTTGCTTTGACCTTGCCTTTGCTTGTGCCTTTGAAACCCTTGCCTTGCCTTTGCCTTGCCCTTGATCTTGCACCCTCCTCTCAAGAGTGCCTCCCTCCAAGTCATGGTGTGCACTTAGCTCAAGTGTGCCCTCCTCAAGCAAAAAGTCAATAATGTGGTGAGCCCTCCCTTGCCATGCGCCCTCCATTTCCCATAGAGTGCGCCTTCCCTCAACAAGTGAGAACCCTTCTCAAGGAGCGCTTCTCCTTAGCTTGATGCGCCTCTTCTCCCAAGAATGCGCCTCTCCACAAGCTCTTGCGCCCCTCTCTAGATGCATGCGCCCTCACATAAGAAATAGCCCATACTCCATGGTAGAGACTCCATGGTGAACTAGACCCAAGCTTTGGCTCCTCCCAAACCCTTGACCTCATGCGCCTTCTCCTCCTCAAGATATGCGCCCAAGAGCTCTCCTCCTTCTCCTCTCCTCTCAAGTGAAGAATAAATCTCATCTTTGCTCTATTCCCTCCTTTAGCCTCTCTTTGGCCAAACCCTAAAAGATCAATGGCTTAGATCCAATCTAGCCAAGTCTAATCAATGGGTGAGATTTAATCCAAAAGTCTCACTTAGGAAACCCACTTTCCTTAGTTCGCTTTATGTCCTTTAACTCACCCACAAAGTGAATTAAATGTCACTTTAATGACTTAAGTGACATATTTCACTTTTGACTTAAACTCCCAAGTCAAAGTGAAATTAGAACATAAAGTAAAGTAATCGAGGGTAATAGTCTCCCCCTTTGTGTTTAAACTTTAGAGACTCACAAACACAAGGGGACCACTTTCCAAGGTACCCAAATCTCAACACATGCTTCTCTGTTGTGAACTTAGGCAACCCTATGACTGCCTATCTCAAGTGCTCCAACGCACCAAAGTGTTTGTGCACCATCCTCTTATGCCACAATTCTCCCATGTTTGTGGTTGTACTGACCAATGCTCTCCCTGGCTGAAACTGAAGCTTGTACCCTTTCTCTTCTTGAACCCCAATCATCCTGTACATATTCTCGCTTGACCCTGCTGGCCTGATGAACACTCTTCCCTTACGGAAGTTGACCTCATACCCTTTATCCTCTAGAGTAGAGACCGAGATGAGGTTCTTTGTCAACCCCGTAACATACAGTACGTCAACAAACTGGAGTGGTTTATCCAACTCCCTTTGAAATGAAATTTTGCCAACCCCTTGCGCCTTGTAGCGCCTGTCATCTCTGACCTCTATAACCAGATTCACAGTGCATGCCTCCCTCCAGTAGCCTAGTGAAAAACTCCTTGCGCCCTGTCATGTGACAAGAAGCTCTGCTGTCAACAAACCACATGTTTGAGACTGTTGCGCTAGAAATACAGGCTATGAAGCAAAAATCCCCCTCGAAGCTTTTGGCAAACTCATGCAATGCTGCAGAAGCTGCCATCTGCGGTTAGTTCTTCTTCTTCTTCTCTGGAGAAGTCAATGTTCTTCTTTGCACCCTTCTTTTTCTTTTGCTTTCCCTTGCCTTTGCTCACAAGAGCCAACCCTTCTTCATCCACAATTTGTGGTGAAGATGAAGATCCCGACTGACCAAGTCTGATCTCCTCCTGCACAAAATCATCCCATAAGCGCTGCCAATCAAGGAGTTTTTCCCGAGCTACAACTCCACGCACGAACACATCCCATGACTTCGAGAAGCCATTTAGTGCCACACGCACTAACTCAGAGTTTTCAGTTTTCTCACCTATTGTTGCTAGCTCATCCTTGATCTGTGTTAACCGAGTAAGATAGTGAACCAAACCTTCCCCCTTAGCTATCTTGGTACTTCTCAATCTCTCCCGAAGCACCATCACCTTGTTTTCATTTTTACTTTGGTAAAGGTCATTCAAGGCAGCCCACATCTCCTTAGCGGACGTTTTCCTGGTGAGATGAGGGATTATGTGATACTTCACCCCATCAAGGAGTATGCTCTTTGCTTTTGCTTGACCCTTCTTCCAGGATACCAATAAAGCTGCATCTGTAGGAGCTGCGGCCTTATCATCAAGATGGTCAAGGACGTCATTGACATCCAAGATCATAGTTACCCTTTCCTTTGAGGTGGGAAAGTTTTGAGCACTGTGAAGCCTATCTTCCATTCTCAAGGTCATGGCTATTTCTGAAAATGATTTTGTGTTGCATGTCTGAACTTCTGTGCTGCAGATCTGACTTCTCAACAGATCCGCTTGTAATATTGCTTCTTCAACAATCTTGCTCTGATACCATGTGAATGTTCTCTAAACCCAACAAATAAACCACGATCTTTTTCTGATTTTTAGTTACCGCTAGGTTATTTTCACAAATAAAATATGCACAACAGAAAATTAATAACCAAGAACTTAACAGTAGAAGAAAACAACAATCACATCACATGTATACAAGCATTTTTGGACAAATAGTCCTTGGAAAAACCCCGTAGGGAAAACCAGTGCAACATATTTGTAGATTTTATTATTAACAACAGAAATACGGAGATTTCTTACAAAGAATTTCGGCCCAGCCAAATTACTGAGTAAACCCCCAACTTTTCACCTCTACAAGATAAGTATGGCCTCTCCCCATGTCCTTGAACCAGAACGCCTCAGTATTTGCCTCTGCTAGAGCCTCTGCGTAGATGTACGGCCCCTACGTCACCCTATACGACGGCTCTCAGATCTGAAGGTAGTGGTCTCTGCCAAGCTGAAGAAGTGTGCCAATATCCCTTGAAGAATCCTCCTCTGTCTCCCTGCAATCTCTTCTCCAACAAACCCTAGGCAAATCCCTTCACTCCAATGAAGTTCGCCCTCTCTCTCTCAGATGAATAATACGCCCCTCTAGCCAAATCGATTTCTTTATACTTCCATGAGCAAGTGAACCCTAATTTCATAAGGATGGAGGGCTGAGATTAGCTCTCCCTCACTCTCCAAGATGGATGGCTAAGATTAAAACATCCATCACTTAAATAATTTCACTTTAACCTTAGAAAAGGTGCTCAATAAAGTCAACTGAAGAATATAATACATAAACAGTCCTTTTCCTAAGTTAGACTTAGGGAAAAATTTAATTAATCAACTTTACTAATGTTTCATAGCCACCCACCATGCTAGGACGCTGCAATGTGTGGAAGACCTTCCTTGCTACATTTTCAACAAAGATAAATAGTACATTCACTTGCAAATTATAATATACATAATGGACCAGTGTTGTGCATAGATGGACTGAAGTACACAGAGTATCGACTGAGGTGTGCTACTTGTGGACTAATGTGTACAGTAGAGTACCGGGTATCAAATGCTGTTCTTATAGTTTGAAACACCAGAAAGACTTGTTCAAGGTCATGCTTTTGCAGACTTAGGGCAAGAAACTTTCAAGATATATCAAGGGTTAAATTGGCAATTCATGATAGACTAAAACAGTTATTATCTAAATGCCATTTAAAGTCAACTAGCAGCCTATAGAAAGTTAAAGCAAGTACAGAGCTTTTTAATATGATTTGAGAAAGAAAGGTGGAATGACCAACCGTGCCACTAACATTTACAGTGAGAGGAGGATGATTACCCTACCAATGGACATCATTATGTAGCTTGTAATATAGTATATTCTAACGAAAACCCGGGGGCTTTTAAAGGACTTGATTGAGAGGTTGTGAGCAGAAACTGCAAAAATGAATCTGAACTAGGACATTACAGTAGAGCTTTCTAGTACACCAAGGCCAATGAGATGGGTCTCACTTGCAAAGCTTGCATTGAGGAAGGATATGGTGATAAACATACATGTAGTGATAATTGTAAACTAAGGCATTTATAAACACTCTGGTTCCACAACATATTCTAATCTCGGCTCCTTTTATTCATGTACGATCATGTGCATTAACTCCACTTTTGATGTAGTCTATTAAGAGTGTCTCTGCAATTTGCTTCCAATGATTAAGACCCTTAATTCAGTTTCTGAAGAAAGCAAAATGCTTTACTCCGCTGCTTGTGCCTTGTTTCCTTAAACTATTCACAAAAGCAAAGATTGTGAATGTAGCTATTGCGTTCTGATGCATGTTAAATCAATGATTGTAAAAATCTTCATCATAATCTTGAAAATG
>JASDQU010713746.1:8441-27182 GCA_032191745.1 Picea mariana | reverse complement strand
GTGTTGCATGAAACGCTCGGCACCATAACCTCCGATTTCCCGATAGGGAAATCCCCGATGCATAAAAAGGTTGACCCGTTGACTATCGGGGTTCGGGACTTGGAAGGTCCTGTGCAGGGTGCAACAGGGATCGCGAACTCCCGATCGGCGAAATCCCGAATTCCGACGGATGAAGTTCCGAAGTCCGACGGCGGTTGATTTGTGTGGGCGTTACATTCATCATATGTCCTTCCTTTTCCATCTCTTTTCCTTGCCCGTTAGAGTTTGATTGTAAGGTAGCTAGAGAGGTAGTGGGGGGGCCCAGAGGGCCCATAGTGATAATAGTGGAGGAATCTTCTAGAAGTAGAACCTTCTAAGAAGTCCTCTTACATTTATTATATTTAACTACCATAATGGGCCTTATTTAATAATATAGTGGATCTAGTCCATCTTACATTGAATGACCTCCACTATTATCACTATGGGCCCTCTGGGCCCCCCCACTACCTCTCTAGCTACCTTACATACATATCATATTCAAATTAAACAATAGGATAA
Organism: Picea mariana; assembly: GCA_032191745.1. Taxonomy (NCBI): domain Eukaryota; kingdom Viridiplantae; phylum Streptophyta; class Pinopsida; order Pinales; family Pinaceae; genus Picea; species Picea mariana. Next base: position 26,645 of record JASDQU010713746.1, on the reverse strand, counting down.
TCCTCAGATTACATACACACAAAGGAGAAACTAATTTATTCATGTGTTCATAATAAGCCAATATGCATCACTTTTCATAAGGAAAATAACCAATTTAATTACCACAGATATCTTTGTTTCCCTTAAACCATAATATAGAATTCATCACCTTGAAGCTCCAATGATGCCAGAGAACCAGTACAAGTGTAACAACTTCTAAACCAAATACACTACAATATTCATCATTAATAATATTCATATACATAAATTTTGATTGAATTACAATGCAAATTTAAACGTGAGTACTGAATCCGAAGGTGAATAAACCGTAGTTGTTGTCCCACACCTACGCTTTGTCCAACTCTCGCTTGCTAACCATTGAGACCTCACCATTACCTCCCAACCAATGTTAGGGGTACTCTTCTTCCTCCTGATCCCCTTGAGCCGCAAAGGGGCCACACACACAATACCATAGAATATTAGCTCCCACCTCACTTCACAAGGTCGAGCTACCACTCGTTACCCGAGCTGGGTATCCCAACTCCCATAAGAGAAATTCAACCAAGATAATGTTCTAGCAACGTAACCTTACGCAAACCAGACATGATCATACTCCTCCTCCGCTATCATTTTTATATAGTTTTCTTAGTGATTAGTTTCCAAAACCCTCATTAGATTATTTTTATTAAATTTAATTAGGACAAACCTCCCTCGTACACATGTCACCCGATCCCTTAGTTGCACCAAAAAATCAATTTATTACTTAATTAATATTTTCCTATTTCCCTCACCCACCTAAAAGCGTTTCTAAAAATGCTCATTGGTGTCCCTTTATTCCCTTACATTTCTTAAATGACTTACGCATTACTTAAAGCCTAGTTGAGTTCACAAATAGAAAGTTCCAAAGGCTAGATTCTCTACTAAGTTAGACATTCCCCTTTTTCTTTTTAACTAAGTTCAAAATTAGCAAGTTTAGACACAAAAATCATTGACCCTTTTAATAATTTAATCCTCCATTATATTTTTTACTTTAATAAATAATGTTTGAATTTTCTTTACCCCCTTCTTGTTACAAGTCTATTTAGTTTTTTCTTTGTTCACATGTTCTACCTAGACCTAGGTTTTAATTTCACTAGGCTAGGTGGCAGTTTTTAAGGGAACAATTAGTTATTAAGATTTACTCATACCATCATCTATTTTAAGGTCGACCAGGTCCTAAGGACGCATATTTTTCTAGGTACTAGGTTTATTAACTTACTTGAGTTAAAACCGTGATGTCCCCTTCAATACACACTGCATGCTCCAAGGGTGCCACTCACTTGCATTCTTGTTTTATTTGTGCGACGTGCCCTTCTAGATCCACTACGTGCTCCAAGGGTGCCACTCACCTCTTGACTAAATTTGGTAGATTTCAAAACCCTGGAGTCAATACTCCATCAGGTGATCTTGTAAGAGACTAAGGGCCTCTAAGGAATATAGACCCTACCATATTGCATGCCCTTTAGAATCATCATGTGTGACTATCACAGTCTTCCCTCACGACATTGCATATCTCTTGAACTAGGTAATTGTTAACCTACAATTCGATCCATGGAGGGAGTGCTTGTAGGTTGTAGTAGGGTTGCTGCCACACCTCTCTCTAAACGTCTTTGGTTTTGTGCATGACCCCTTTACTCCAAATGTGAGTCTAGTTGGCAAGCTATTGTTAGCTTGCATCCATCAATGAAGCATGTCATCTATAACAATCAACATCATAATATATATACATACGTCACATATGTAATATCAAATATAGTCAATCCATAACAGTTCACTCCCTGACTCGATCTGAAGTCCAAGGAGATCCATTGATTCCATCAACATCCTCTAACGTTCAGATTCCTTCACACTCATGAGAACCCAGTCAATAGCACCTGTTGATGTAAATACACCAAAAATAACATATCATCATATCCACAATATCTCATAATCATAATCAAAACAACCAATTGTATAAAGAATCACATCACTTGCATGCATGTGTCCTCGAAGAATAAGTTCACTTAGTGCACGGAATATTGGGATGTCACCTACACCCCCTCTTGTTTTAAACTTCGTCCTGAAGTTTCAGAGTATGTAAGTACTGAAATAAATTTTATCACTATATCGTATGTCTATCTATCAAACAAAAATGAAAACTGTTGATGCATATCATATGTGTCCTCCTAGGTCGTTGAGTGTAGACTATAGTTGTTCCACTGGACCTTGACTTGATCTATTGTTCGAAGCCATAGCTTTCGAATGCGATGGTCTAGGATGTGGATTTTCTCGACCGTGAGCGCACCCTCGTCCGATACCTGCAAGGAACTCATGTCAATAACATGTGTATGATCACTAAGATAATGTCTCAAAACAGATACGTGAAAAACATCGTGCATACGCCTCAAAGAATTAGACAAGGCTAGTCGATAGGCCACATTCTTCTTCTTTTCAACAATCTCGAAGGATCCCATGAACCTAGGAGAGAGTTTAACACCCTTTCCAAAATTGATTGAACTCTTATGCAGTTTCACTCACAAGAAGGCTCGATTGACAGATTCATAACTACCGTTGACATGATGCGGATCAACATAACTCTTTTTTCGATCTAGTGCTTCCTTGATCCTTTGTCTTATTTTTTGTATTTGATCTTCCATTTCTTGGATCGCTTTTGGCCCCACCATGACCCTATCCTCAAGCCAATCCCAACTCAAATGCGTCTGACATAGTCGCCCATAAAGAAACTCGAACGACACCATCTTAACGGTGCTTTGATAATTGTTATTGTATGAAAACTCTACAAGTGGCAAGAACTCTTCCCAACGCTTCTATTGGTCCATCATGTACATACACAACATATCCTCCAATATTTGGTTCATTATTTCGGTATTCTTGTCTATCTCCAGGTGATATGTGGTACTAAAGTTAAGTTGGGTTTTCAAGGCCTCTTGAAAACTAGTCCAAACTCATCTTGTAAACACCGATCCTTGATCAGATATAATCATCTTATGCACACCATGCAACCTTACTATCTCACTGACGAAAACTCTAGCTATTTCAGGTGCCTGATACATCATACACACAAGAATAAAATGAGCAGTCTTCTTCATAGTGTCAACTACCAGAAAAATCGATTTCTATATCCTTGCCGTCAGTGGCAATCCAACAATGAAATCCATCGAAATGACCTCCCATTTCGATTATGGAATAGCGTGTGGTCGTAGTAATCCTGCCATATGTCTATGTTCAGCCTTCACCTGCTGACATTCTAAACATCTTGCCACCTAGTTGACTATGTTTTCCTTCATTCCTTTCCAGAAGAATGATGGTTTAAGGTCTGCCCTCATCTTCGTGACTCCAGGATGAGCCATGTATATTGCTCTATGAACCTTGTTTAGGATCAAACTCCTAAACTTGTCATTGGGTGGTATGTAAATTCGACTTTTAAATCTCAATAATCCGTCGTTGTCTAGAGTAAATCCCTCAAATTTTGGTACCATCATTGTGTTTTGTCCGATAAAATCCTTGACCTCTTTGTACCAGTCATCCTTGCACTGTAAAGTTAGAATATTTTCACGTAGATTTTTCTGAAGAGGCATCACCGAAAATATGCATGGTCTCTGACTCAATGCATCAACCACTTTGTTCATTGTTCCTTTTATGTAAGGAATCTCAAAATTGTACTTGCTAAGCAATTCTGACCAACATCATTGTCACGTGTTCAAGTCACTTTGTGTAAATATTTGTTGTAAACCAAAGTGGTTCATTTTTAGTTCAAATTTGTGTCCAATAAGGTAGTGTCTCCATACTCTTAAGGCATAAACAATGGCTAACAACTGCAAATCATGAGTCTCATAGTTCGAGTCTTTCCTTCTCAACTTTCTTGATATGTAAGCAATCACTCGACCATATTGCATCAAGAATTCGTGTAATCCTTCCTTGGATGCATTGGTGCATACCAAGAAGTCCACATGCATGTCAGGGACCTTTAGTAGCGGTGCTGTCGTCAACAACTTCTTGAGCCTCCAAAATGATTCTGGTCATTTCTTGGTCCAAACAAACTTCTTGTTCTTCTTCTGCAATTCTGTAATCGGATTTGCTATCTTCGAAAAACCCTTGACGAATCGTTGATAGTATCATTCTAAACCCATGAAGCTACTGAATTCTAGGTCATTCATCAGTGTAGGCCATTCCATAATAGCCCCAACCTTTGTTAGATCAACAATGATACCTTCATTGGAGATGACATGCCTTAAGTAATGAATCTTTGATTGATAAAATGATAATTTAAACAATTTCCCATACAATTTGTTCTCTCGTAGACACTGTAGCACCAAGTGCAAGTTCTCATCATGCTCCTCCATCATCCGAGAATATATCAAAATATCATCAATGAATACTTGGATGAACTTGTCCAAGTACTCATGGAACACCCCGTTCATCAAGCTCATAAATACCCCAGGGGAGTTTGTCAGTCCAAAAGGTAAAACAATAAACTCATAATCTCCAAACCTCATCTTAAAGGCGGTCTTAGGGATGTCTTCCTCCTTGATCTGTAACTAGTGATACCCATATCTCAAGTCGATCTTTGAAAACACCATCGTGCCTTTCATCTAATCAAATAGATCATCAATCCCTGGCAACGGATATTGGTTCTTGATCATTTCCTTATTCAATTGATGAAAGTTTATGCAAAGTATCCACGACCCATCCTTATTTCATATGAAAATAATAGGCGCACCCCATGGTGACACACATGGACGTATAAGTCCTAGATCCAACAACTCCTTCAGGTGCATTTTCAACTCCTGCAACTCAGGGTTCGACATCCAATAAGGCGTTCTTTCTATTAGTTCGGTTATTTATTTTAGGTCTATGTTAAATTCCAGTTGCCTCTCAGGCGGCAACCCCAGTAACTCCACTGGGAAGATATCCAGAAACTCTTGTACTACTAGAAGGTTTTTTAGTTCTTTCACCACGCCTTTTTTATTTAATGCAAGGATCACATAAAACTTGCATCCCTTGCACATTCTCTTCTGTAGCTGCAAGAAAGAGATGAAACTCAGGGAAACTCCTTGGTTCTAACCTACAATCACACGTCTTTGTCCCTCATCATTGACCAAGCTCAATTGTTTCGTCTTACAGTTGAGTATCGTCTCATGCAATTCCAACCAGTCCATACCGATCACAACGTCATAAGACCCTAAGATCATGACGTACAGGTTGGCCCTTGTGACAAACTATGCCAAGTTAAGGCGACAACCCGTAACCTTCCCTCCAACCTTTTGTTTTTCTCCCGAAGCCATTTCTACAAATCTAAACTCGTCCTATTCAATTGATTTTAACTTAATTCTTTTTAGTGGTGCACCATAAATAAAACTCTCTGTAGCACCTAGATCTATAAAACTACTAAGGGTATGGTCAACGATGGTACCTTACATCTCGAGCACAGTCAACTGGTGCTCTTCCTAGAGGTTATTCATCACTTCATGAATCTGATGGGCCTTACCCAAATATACCACGATAGCGGGTCCGACTGATCTAGATGCTCTAGCCCTCTCAACTGGGCAGTCACGCTGGTACTGTAGCTCTCCACATGTCTAGCACCCTTTCTTAGAACTAGTAGTCCTGGTACATGAATTAGAAATTGATGGCCCACTGACCCAGAACCCTGGTTTGTTCTACTGAACATGCCTAAACTGTTGTTGCTGCGGTCAACGTTGTTGTTGGTGTTGTGGTTCTTCGTAAGGAGTTTGTTGTTGAGGCATTGGTCATTAAGGTATAGTGAAGGTGGATCCTCTTAGAGTGCCACAATATCCTGGTGAATGTTTAGCTAGTGTATGATGTTGTTGCACACTAGATGACGCCTGTCCCGCTGGTCTCGCTAGAGTCCTACTTCCCCCGTTGATAAGCTCCTCCTCTTCTATGAGGGCCTTTTGGAAAACATCATGCAAGGCTTGAGGCATCATAATCCTCACCTTTGCATGAGTGTTGACATTAAGGTTGAACATGAACTTGTTGAACTTAACTTTCTTAGTATTTAGGTGTGAAGCATACCGATGCAGCTCCATGAAACAAGCCTCGTACTCGGGCACCATATGACGACCCTGTCACAAAAAGTTGAACTCATTGAGATGTTGCTCAATGAATTCCTCAGTGATATACCACTCTCGAAACTGTTCCTTGAATAGTTCAAATGACACATCTTTGACGACCATGTTCAATTGTGGCAGGAGTGTCTTCCACCATAGAAGAGAACTCCCCTTCAGTTGAAAGACCTCCATGCGAACCTTCATGTTGGAGGTATAGTGATGAAGTGAAAAGAACATTTCCATATTCTCCAACCATGCTTTTGTGGTTGTAGATAGCCTTTAATGGTTGTAAGGCTACAATCTAGATCCAATCTGGACTAGACAACCATTTAATTATGAATTCAATGTAATTGAATAGGGTAAGTAACTTGAAGGGAAGTGCTCGAAGAGCCCCTCATGTAAAAGATATTTTTTGTCTTGTTTTGGAATTAGTCTAAGGGAGCATAGAAAATATGAGTGAGAGAGATAGAAAAAGGAGCTAAGACCTTGTTACAGTCTGTGCTCGAAACACCTTTGTGAAGGAGGCATTTTATTAATACAAACCAGAGTAGTTTTTCCTACATATTATCTGTGTTGTGTGAATTCTTTCATGTGTTCTTTGTAAGATGTGAATGTATGTTGTATATGTGAAATTCCAGGGACAAATAGGTTCTGCTATCTGAGGAGTTGCTTGATTTTAGGTTTAGGGGATCTTTTAGGCTTCATGCCAAGTGGGTGTGACAAAAAACTACGGGTTGTAATAGCCAGTGCTTAGAGAGCACTTCCAATTCTGTGGAATTTGGACAAGGACGTGCTAGGAGGGCACACCAACCAAAATCATTGACTCAAAGGAAGACCTCAAGGTTGTTGAACATCTTGGAGGCAAGACTATGTAGAGGAAGGCACAGTGGAGGATCGAATCTCTACGGGATTCTGTAAGAACTCTGTCAGGTGGGCATTGAGTAGATGCACGGGTTGCATTGAGGAGGAACTCTGTTGTGAGTTCCAAGAGAAACAGAATCACTAAGGATTCTGAGGGCTCTACCAAGAAGGCATTGAGCAGGTGCATAGAGTGCATAGGAGAAGACAAAACTGTTGAATGTTTTGTGAGAAGACACTCTGCTAGGAGGGCATTGAATAGATGTGCAAATAGAGCACAAGGGAAGAACCCTTTGAGTTTTGGAACTGAAGAAGAGTCCAAGGAAGGATATTCACAGGGTTGTTGAACACCCTGCAGACTCAGCAAGAGGTTGCTTGAGTAAGAGATTTCCAGGAGGGAATCAAATTCTCCACCTGAAGGAGAAGGAATAAGGATTGATTCCTTAAAGGTTGAAGCCACAGAAAAAAGATCAGAAGGAAAAGTGGCCTTGTGCATTGAGATATATCTGCAAAGGTTGCAGAGGCCGAAAAGGAGACCCTTTGGAGGGTTGATCCCAATATAAGCTCAGGAGAGAAAGTGTATTTGAGAATGTAGGTGAGATTAACTGTGGTAGGGCTCGCAGAAGAGAGAAGCTAAGGTTGAGGCCTTGGGCATTTGAAGAATCTTCCAAGATTAGGAAGAACATGCATGCTCGGAGGGGCACAACTACCATTGGACCAGGTTGAAGGGAAGATCTAGACCATTGAATTTCCACGTCCAGATAGTAGCAAGAGAGCGCATAGGAAGGGAGTAGATCTGAGCCATCAGATCTCACTCAGGCAGTCGATAGCCATCGGATATGTCAGAAGAAGCACGAGGTTTAAACCCTTGTGAGCAGAGGAGAAAGGTCATGAAATAGAGAATGCATCGGGATTTTAGACTTCAAGATTTTGGAGGTCCTGATGATGAAAGGTTGGGACACTCCATAGTGATATTCCCGAAATAAGTGAAGATATTTGAGCCATCCTTTTAGAGGAGGACACATTGTTAGCGATAAAAAATGCACTGGCATTTTTTAAAGAATGATGCCTAATCTTGCAGGGAACATCTAACTAGCTTCCCGAGCTCCAAATACAGATTTGAAAGCACCATTGGAAATCTTAGGATTTCTAGATGTCGATCGACTATTCAAGCATGTAAAATAGACTCTCCATGACTGAGAAATTTGATTTAAAAAAAATCAGTGCTTTCACCAGCTAAGTCGTCTTGAACTTTGCTAGTTAGCTGGTGAAAGCTCTGCTTTTCAGCAGCTAAGGAGCGGTTTTTTAGGTAAGTAAGCTGGTGAAAGCCTGTCATGGCCAGAATAACTGAATTTTTGCCCAGATTGGGATTTTTTGAGTTTGAATGGTTTGAAACCACTTCAAATGGACAATTGTTGAATTATCAAGTCTAATCTAAAGGCTAGTTTTGAGGGATAAGGTCAAAAAAAGGTTTTTCAACTACATTTGGCATTTTTTTTAAAGGCAGAATATCAGGGGTTTGAAGACACATCATCCAACTCAAATTTCATCTTCAGGAGATCAAACCAAAGATCCTTGGAAGGCTAGGCTACACATCATCAACTTTTCAGCCACATTTTGAGGATCTACTCCTAGTTTCTTGTAAATACAGTTTTCTTTCTGTTTTTAGAAAATCAGATCCATTGTTTTAGGATCTGATAACTATGATGTAAATCTATAAAGCTATAGAATTAAGATAGATGAAGGGTTCAATCCTGGAGACTTTGGCTATGTACTTTGACTTTGTTATGTTAAATGAATCACAATCTTCTTTGGTTATTATATATCAGTCTTTTCATATACTCCACTACTCTGTTATTTAATTCTGTTCAGCTTAGTTATTCATAATTGTTATCTTATGGTATAGCTCATGAATGTGAATTAGATGTTTCTTTACTGTCTTGTATGACCCTACATCTCTTGTACTTGGTTATCTTGAATGGTATTCTTCACACCTTTTTATCTACTGTAACTGATATCTGGTTTCTCAAAGCATTGGTTTATTTAGATGCATAACAAGTTGTCCTTTTCTTATCCTTCTCAGTTATCCCATTGTTCCACACATACTTTGATTATTAAATTTCTTAAGTTACCAAGCATTCTTAGCCTACAAACCTAAGGAGTTTCTTGGAGTGATAACAAAATGGCACTGTTACCAAGGAGAGGAGATTGAAGCTCATCTTCCTTGGGAGACGACAAGATCCAGCTTTGATGATAGACAAAGTCTGGACATTATCTGGTTGTAATTATCTATCTGGCGACTCCATGAAGGACAAATTCGATGGAAACTCCATTGTTCTGAAATCCGTTGGTGACCCCACTGGTATGAAATGAACAATATCTTATCTAAGAGGTATGCTTTCTGTGATTTTTCAAAAATTGTTGGTTTCCCTAATCTAGTGCCTAGCAGAGATGAATGGGAATGCAGCCTTCCCAGATTTCGAGGAGAAGAATGGGAAGTTCCAGCTGAACACTTGTTGGATTTTCATGATTTTATTCATTGACTTAAAATTGTACATGAGGATGTTCAGATCCGGCTCTTCTTTTTCTCATTAGAGGGAATTGCTCGTGAATGGTGCCGGTCTCTTCCTAATGCAAGTGTTAGTTCTTTGACAGATTTCCATTCAACCTTCAATTCCTTTTGTAAAGATTATTTTCCAGTTGAATATCCTTTTGAAGGATGTTGTGAAGCGTTTTATTCGCTTCATAAAGCTTTATTTGTTGAAGAAGACATTTACCATGTAGGACAAGAGGTGTTGAAGGATAATAGTGACATATATGACATCATATCAAATGTGTCTGTTGTTTTGAATATTTATCAAAATAAACATGTCTCTTTTGGATGTATTGATGTCGAAGAACCAATGCATATATCAGCAGGAGAAAGTAATAGATCAACATATTTCAGATTTGTGGAAAATACTATGAGCAACCCTCAGCTTTCAGATTTGCAGACACAGGAAAATTATAGAAGACATGAAGACTTGAAAGGTGATGAGCAGATTGACAAATCAGCAAGTGAAAGTGTTGAATCTGTAGTAGATGTTGAGGGCAGCTCTCAATTTTCTAGTTTGTAGGGGCTGGAAGATCTCAGTAGATATGAGGAGGAAGGGGATGAGCTGAAAGGTTCAGATCAAAAATCCTTCTTATATTATTCTTTGACAAAGGATGAGAAGTTTGTATTCAACATTGATACCAGTAATGGTAAAAGAGAGTAGAAAAAATTAGATCAATAGTTTATGATGCATGTTTCTTTGTTAGATGTTGAGCACCCAGCTTGGTATGAATTTTCATATCTGATTGCCACTCATATGGAGATGTTTTGTAGTAAGAAAATTCCAGTTGTTTCCATCGTTGAGGTCATATTTTTTGATTGTATGTTTGATTTTAAAGATTATGTTTCAGATCCTACAGTTTGGTTGTCTATAACTTTGCATAAAGTTGCAAGTCAATTGCTTTCTTGAATGCTATGGAAATATGCATTTACCTGACCAAATTTCAGGTTTGTTTAGCAGTAGGAGTAGGCAGAGGAATAAGCTCCTCATACAAGCAATTAGATCTTTTTCAATTGTTGATTTCATGAATAAATAGAGCAAACTGATGATATTGGTAAAGAAGCTATGAATATTGATTTATATACAAACGGTTTGGTATGTAAAGCAAGCTTCAAACCAAATGAATACATCAATTATTATGTTCTAGGTGATATTGTTGCATCTGCAGCTGCTAATCTAGCATCCAGGTCAGTTGAAGACTACAAATCCATCAATAGAAGGGCATCTTTTTAAAAGACTCTTTCAGGAATAATCTCAGAGCAATTAAAAACGTTTTCAAAGGCACCTCTCAAATTTTGCTGGCCAAGTTATAAGAAGAAATCAATGGAACCACCAAAGGAAATATGTGGGTGGTGTGCTTCATGAAAATTGATTGCAAATTGCTGCAAAGCCTGCTTGCTAAATTTGGCTGCAGGTAATCTCATGGAAGGTGTTGCAAATGTACCTAGTGGTATTCATCCAACAAAGAATGGAGATGTTCATTTCCTTGTTGTTGCAGTGTATATACTACATATTGAAACATATATATATTAAAGCCAAAGCTTGAGTTCACATGTCACAATAACTCAATGTATGAACTAAACAAAGCCTTAGTATCCAACGCACCAAGCTATGAGATATTGATATACCAAGTCAAACTCTGAATCTAGCCACATCACTCATCAATCTCCAAGTCACACAAATCGACAATCAAGTCAAGTTTAGATGTTAAAACTCAGCACTAAGTGCCAAGTATACCATATACATTACAAATCATTGATATATTGTGAGAGGGATGAAATTTATAAACTCCAAAAACATCCAAATATCCCGATGATGGGGAAATATTTGCTGCGAGAAAAATGAAGACAATTGACAGGTCTGCCAGAGATTGTGCAGATGACATTCTCCCTTTCTGGATATTCAGTTACAAGTCTGCATACAAACACTGAGTCCAGATGCCTGATTTTGCAAGAAGAATATGTGCACGCAGCGGATTTGATGAAGTATAGTTGCGTTCTGGATAGTTTGACAGGTAATAAGACAATAGATTGCATGAAAATCGAGCCACGAGGAGCTAGATGTCATATAGGTGTTAAGAAGATTGGGTTATCTGCCAAAATTATGGGAATTGATGGTACTATAACCTTGAATGCAAAATTATTCAATTGTTGAATAAATGGATAGCATTATGACTTCATTGGGTTTTGACAGGGCTGAGTTTTCCCATTTAAGATTGCAGATGCCAATGTTACAGAACGCGTTATACAGACGCTAACATCCAAAATATCATGCACAGGGAATGGCATTTATTACTTGGCTGATCGATCATGCAAATCATGCCAACAACAACTTGAAGTGAATTGCTTATTTGGAGAAGATGCATATGGTCATGTCCTTGGAATGGTTCTTGTCTGTTGTTGGGTACAGGTTTTTGGTTTCCTTTTGTTCCCCCAAAAAACTTTACGGTGAATTTTTTGGATACAGTCATAGATAAAATTGAAAGGGAATTGATTCTTGTTGGTGCAATTGATGCCAAGACAAACTGTAGAAGGGGGTTCCTCGACGCATTGATAAGCTAGAATAGGCTGGTATTAAGATTTGGGTTTTGACTGGAGATAAATTGGAAACTCCCATCAATATTGGATTTGCATGCAGTTTGCTGAGACAAGGGATGAAGCAAATATTGATCACATTGGATACACCTGAGATAAATGTAGTAGCACTGGCCATCAGTTATTTCACATGTATACAACATCTATACATATGGGGCAGTATTGCATTCTGGTATTTGTTTCTTTTTGTATATGGATCTACAATATCGACGATGACATACAAATTTCTTGTTGAAGTGTGTGGCCCCAGTCCTATGTGCCGGTTCATTACACTTCTTGTTGTTATCTCTATTGTAGTTCCTTACTTCACATATACATTTTTCGAAAGAAGGTTTTTTCCTTTGTATCACAGCCTTATTTCAATAAGCAAGGCATGAAGGTAATTATGAAGACCCGGTACTAAATAAGATTCCAGTCCATAGGATTGTCTATTTTACAGCAAGAGTTGAAGCTAGCTTCGAGCACTTTAAGAACTTATTTGTGGAACAACCCAAATAATCAACAAGCTTTCTCAAAGTGGGTGACATTTAACAAGAGTTTGTTTGAAATAAAAGAACAAAGGAATTGCAGAATACCCAGGTAGGATAATTTCTCGACACGATGTTATGATGTCCTTCCGGAGGGTCTGCATTACAATTCCTCCACTCATACAATTTCAGGAATGGAAAAATCTATATATCGGAATGGCACCATCTGTGTTTAACAATGTAGTACATTAACTTATAATGATACAATCTTCCATCAGTACAGTCACAACAAATGGAGGATGATGACATGGTAGTTGTTCTCAAACATGGAAATATCATTGATGATTCAAAACAAAATGAGGATGGCCTCTCTACTAGCGTTTCCCCCATGGTCAAATTTTTGTTCCCATCATTTTTCAGACGCCCCAAAAAGGATCATCCTTAAAGATCAGAAAGATGAGACAAAAATGCATTTTTGCAATTTTGAAGATCATTTTCAAAACAGAACTTTCACCAGCGCAGAAGGAAAAATTATAACCAGTTAGCTGATGAAAGGCAGAGCTTTCACCAGCTAACTAGCAAATCTTAAGGTGAAATAGCTAGTGAAACCTGACACTGGCCAGTGAAGGTGTATTTTTTCCCAGATTGAATTTTTTCTCAAAATCTCTTGAAAATTCTTTCCAAAGATACATATTGAATTATAGTGTCAAATCTAAGATCCAGTTTTGATGCAAAAGAGTTAGAGGAGGATTTTAAGTTGATTTGGCACCTTTTTTGGGGGGCAATAAATCAGGGTTTTTTTTAAACTTAGCAAATTCAAATTTCATCTTTCTCAAGAGTCATCAAATAGCCTTGGAAGGCTTATCTGCACTACACAAGGATTCTACATCATCTGAAGACCATGAAATGTGGAATTTACCTCATTTTGAGGATCATTCCTTATCTTTTGTAAATCAGTTTTGACTTTCTATCTTTACATATCTGATCCATTCTTTTAGGATCTAAAAACTGTATTGTAGAGCTATAAAGCTCAAGACATAAGAGGGGCTAAGGGTTGTAGCTTCTAGGAGTGAAATCGCAGAATTCTTTGCCAAGTTTATGATGGTAAAAATACAAAGGTTGAAACTTTAGAGTTTATTGTTGATGAGGAAATCATAGCTACAGCTACAGGGCACAAACAATCTGCTGGAGCTGATTGAAAAGATAAATCTCAGCAACAACATAAAGCTATTGCAAGCTTTTAGAGTACTTTGTCATCCACCTGATGAGTGTACTATTTCTATAATAGTAAACATGGAATTTCCAAAACCATATGATAAATTGTAAAAGATGAATAACTCCATGCCCAATAATAAAGGCACAAGGTCTACTGGGTTCTTGGAAACCTCGCAGGGAGGTCTCCATCCCAGTTGGAGCCAGATGCTAGCGATAAAAAATGCACTGGCATTTTTTAAAGAATGATGCCTAATCTTACAGGGAACATTTGACTAGATTCCTAAGCTCCAAATATAGATTTGAAAGCACCATTGGAAAGATTAGGATTTCTAGATGTCAATCAACTATTCAAGCATGTAAAATAGACTCTCCATGACTGATAAATTTGATTTTAAAAAATTCTGCGCTTTCACCAGCTAACTCATCTTGAACTTTGCTGGTTAGCTGGTGAAAGCTCTGCTTTTCACCAGCTAAGGAGCAGTTTTTTAGGAAAATAAGCTGGTGAAAGCCTATCACAGACAGAATAACTGAATTTTTGCCCAAATTGGGATTTTTTTAGTTTGAATGGTTTGAAACCACTTCAAATGGATAGTTGTTGAATTATCAAGTCTGATCTAAAGGCTAGTTTCGAGCGATAAGGTCAAAAAGAGGTTTTTCAACTACATTTGGCATTTTTTTTAAAAGTAGAATATCAGGGGTTTGAAGACACGTCATCCAAATCGAATTTCATCTTCAGGAGATCAAACCAAAGAGCCTTGGAAGGCTAGGCTACACATCATCAACTTTTCAACCACATTTTGAGGATCTACTCCTAGTTTCTTGTAAATACAGTTTGCTTTCTGTTTTTAGAAAATCAGATCCATTGTTTTAGGATCTGATAATTGTGATGTAAAGATATAAAGCTACAGAAATAAGATAGATGAAGGGTTCAATCCTAGAGACTTTAGCTATGTACTTTGACTCTGTTATGTTAAATGAATCATTGTCTTCTTTGGTTATTATATATCAGTCTTTTCATATACTCCACTACTCTGTTATTTAATTTTGTTCATCTTAGTTATTCAGAATTGTTATCTTCTGGTATAGCTCATTAATGTGAATTAGATGTTTCTTTACTATCTTGTATGATCCTACATCTCTTGTACTTGGTTATCTTGAATGGTATTCTTCACACCTTTTTATCTACTGTAACTGATATCTGGTTTCTCAAAGCACTAGTTTATTTAGATGCATAACAAGTTGTCCTTTTCTTATCCTTCTCAGTTATCCCATTGTTCCACAAATACTTTGATTATTAAATTTTTTAAGTTACCAAGCATTCTTAGCCTACAACCCTAAGGAGTTTCTTGGAGTGATAACACACGTGTCGTGAGATCACCCATTTCGGGGATTAGGACATCGAGAAACACAGAGGGGAGTCTTTAGAATTTGTCAATGGTGAAGTCTGGAAAATGATCTGGACCATCCCTTCGGAGGAGGACACATGGTAGAGATTGGGGAGTCCACCAGGTTTTTGGATACTAGGGATTCGAGAAGACAGAGGAATTGTGCCACAGGGATCGTGGAGTCACGAAATCCAAAAGAGGATCGGAAGCATCCAGGGAATGGACACATAGAAGTAGGAGGGTACTTCGGTAGTTTGGGTACTGGAAGTATCAGAGGTAAGCGAAGGCTTAGTGCAATGGGATTCATGAAATTCTGAAACGTGAAGTCCCAAAAACATTCAGAAGAGTATTGTCAGGAGCATTTCGGCATATTGAATATCGGGATTTCGAAAATCCTGAGGACGAGAGATCTGGGCTCTTAAGGAGGAAACCTGAAAGGATCCATCGATTTGAGAGTGGATCGTGACCATTGATCTCGGCCAGGAGTAAAAAGGGTCATATCGTCACTTCGACATTTCAGACACTGGATGTGCGATAGAGTAGGGGAAGGGGAGACCTTGCATCGGGAAATCCCAAAACATGAAATTCCGAAAGCGTTTGGAGGAAACGAGCATTTCAATATATCAGAGTTTGGAACTTCAGGAGTTTCGAAGACAAGGGTTCATAGGTTTTTTGGGATCGAAACTTCGAAAGCATGAAAGGCGAAGAACCGGGGAAGGACATTTCGGGATACCATAATTCAACATTTCGGGAATCCTGAAGGCCAAGAGAGTTAGCAATTATTTTTGTCTTAGGAACAAAAGCACCCAGGTCTACAGGTTTCTCAGGAGGTGCCCAAGCACAGCACGGGAGAATCCCTGTTTTTCTGGTAGCAAGGCAAGCGAGCGGACAAAATAGCATCGGCAACATCCAAGATCTATTTACAAAGAAGATCGATGGTCATCAGGTTTTCGGAGCTACCGAGTTGCCCAAGGTTTAGCTGAAGAGGGAGCACCAATAGTTCAAATCAAATTTGGGTCGTCCGATTCAACCAGGACAGGTGGCAGCCTGTCGGCGTAGCGGGTATCAGGAGTCAGGAACCTCTCCGTCCATTGCACTTGAAAGTGCCGATCAGTGAAACTCTGAAGCTCCCTTCGAACTAAGCCCATGATCTCAGCACCAGGTCATATCAAGCGAGTGGGTGAAGGGGGGACAACCCCTTTATAATAGAAAATACTATCTAGGTCGTACATCTGAAGTACGCGCGGCATGCATCCACGTCATGACGACATTCGGGAGTTCGAGCGGTAAGCACTCCTCGCCATTTTACATTTCGAAACACCAAACGCCGAAAGCGTCGAAACTTGGGCCCACAGTGTTACTGGGTTAGTTCAGAGCCATCAAATCAGTGGGGAACATATGGTGACCGTTAGGCCCTCCCGACATTTCTCCCATCATGACTTTAAAAGAGAAAAATTCTAATCCTNGGCGTTGTGTTCTCCAGGCACTGATTCATGTGATCTAAATCCCGATTCCAGCTTGAGGATAAACGAAGAAGAGATAAGGTGGTTGAAGCCTAGCTTCACTCATTAATTACAGGGTATGGATGTCCCGGCTGAAGGTCCACCCGAGATGGTCCTCTGTATTGATTATTTCCATGGAAGCTGCGCCAAGTCTCCAACTCGCCAGGGAAGCTTGTATATGCCAATTCAACATTTAAGGGCTCAGCTACCCCCCTGGTGCGAGCCATAAAGAATTAAGGTAGCGTATGACAGTAGAATGTAGGCCAGATGTGATTGAGGAGATGCCTCTGCTGGGTGAAATGGGGAAGAGCATATGTAGGCATTTTGGCCATTTTTTGTATCTATCGATGGTTGAGCAAGGCTCCTAGTTGTAAAGCTTTAATGAAGCACTATTATTTCTGGTTAGGTATGAACTCTTGAGACTTCTTGCCTTATGAATGTCATTTTCTTTCACATCCTTGTTCAAACTATGTTAGAGCAGCTCGAAATTGGAGAATTCAGTCGAGTTGTAACTACTATAGGATGATGTAGAATTTGATCACTGTGACAATCGCATTGTCTCTAATCAGTCCTTGTGATTTACCTAACATTGAATGACTTGGAATTGGAGAATCCAGTCAAGTCCCTCTTTCAGTATCTTGAAGCCTTGAACCAGAGGATCTCACATTCAGATTTTTTCTTCTACAAATTACTAAAAGCCTATTGCCTGAGGTAGTTTGTCCACTCCCCTCACCAAGTCTTCAACCTGCTCATTTTCAAATAAACCCACTGACTGAAGTTAGATAAAGACCTCCTTTGATCCTCGTATGCCGGACCAAGTCCCTGAGTTTGAGTGATACCTTCTTGAGTCTCTACCCATTTGATCACCCCATTAAACAAATCGTGATATAAAAACTGATGGGCATTGGGCTTTGCTCCTGTTGCAATCGAGGAGCGACTTTCGACGCTAACATTTCTGATGCCCTTGCTGGGGATGAAGTTGAAGATTTTCCTTGGGTAGAACGACATTGAGCCTTTGATTCTGAAGGTGCATCAGACATCAGAGCCCTTAAAGATTTCTACTGTGCACCTGACGACTCCACTATGGTGACTCTGTTGTTTCCACATCACTGTTTCAGCTGTGACTACTGTTAGCACACCTGAAAGCTGACCCTAAGGAGCTTTCTCAAGAAGGTTTTAGCAGCTTCTTTCTCAGCCTGAGAAGCTTCCTAGGGTAACGACAATGTTAAGATCTGGCCTTTGATGGTGAACAAGGACCAGACACACTTGAAGCTACGTATATTTCACCTGGCAAATCCATGATTCGAGGATCGATTGGCGACTCCACTGGTTCGGATGGAGAAGATATTGCCTCACAGGTTTTCTCCTTTCGATTTTTCTGCTATTCCCGGTTTTCCTAATGTTGTTCCCTCTACGAATGAATGGGGCGATTATTTGCCTAGATTTGGAAAATGTGAAGGGGACAACCCTGCTCAGCACCTGAGTGAGTTTCATGAACTC
>JASDQU010713745.1:40246-51305 GCA_032191745.1 Picea mariana | reverse complement strand
AACCAGAGAGTTGGAGCTCTCAAACAAGTTGCAGCTTGTAAAATAGAGGTAGCAGCCTCACATTGAGTTGGTGCTCAATTGTAAATGATGTACAGAACAGAAAAAGACTGCCTATCATTTCGAAGAAGAAGAGGTTTTCTCCCTTTATGGGTTTCCTCGTGAAAATCTGTCTCTGCGTGTATTTTATGTGTGACTGATGATCTTTATTCTTACTGTCCATATGCTGTATGATTGGTTGATGACACATGAAGAAATCTTAATAATTATTTAAAAGGCATAAAATTGTTTAAGCTTATAAACAACTGATTCACCCCCCCTCTCAGTTGTTCTAGTATTTCCAACAGTAGGTATCTCAACATATGTTTGGTTGTGAACCAATGTACATGTCAAGGTTCAACTGTGTACTAACTCAAGGCATTCATTGCAAAGCATATGTCTGACCTAGTTTTAACCAGGTACATCAAGGATACAATCAACTATCTGTACATTGTGGGATCCACCAAATATGAATATGAATCACTTGGTATTTTTAGACTTATTTTCATGGGTGTGGCCATGGAATTGCCGTCCATCATCCCAAATCTCTGCAGGATCTCAACAATATATTTTCCTTGGCTAAGGAAAATATCATCTGATCTCTGCCACAGCTCCAATCCCAAGAAGTAATGTATCATATATAAATCCTTCATCTTGAACTATGAAGTGATCTCCCTCTTGCACCCAACTATGAGCTTCTCATCTCTTGTCAGAAACCGGTCATCCACATATAGGATCAATGGGAAACCATCCCCAAGCTCATCAAATAACTGTCTGATCTAGTATATTATGCCTTGGGTTCCTTCTTAGGCCTATACAAATCCTTATTCAATGTTCATACATGAGACTCCTTCTCATGTATCTTCTGGATTCTCTATGTAGACTTGTTCTGGCAATTGGGTCAAGTGTCTTGTCCTAATCTTCTCCCTCTTGCTGGGAGAATATTCAAGCCACAAATAAAGCTTTGTACATCTCTATGCTGTCATCTGAAGAATGCTTGATCTTGTAGATCAACTTGGAATTTACCACTGACTTCCCTTCTAGTCTCAGAACCAAGGCAAGAATCCATATCCCAATACTTCTTATTGGCTTCCTCCTCTATCACTAAAACAAGGGAATCCTCCCAGGAGGTCTCATATCTCCTCAAAGCCTCTAAAGTTTCGATGTAGATTCATGTCTGTTAGTATTGGAATATGTCTCTCTCCCATTTGAATATGAGGAGGAATACTTTCTAAATGAAAGTCTCTAAGAAATTGACTCTCTTTGAGATCATGATCACTTTGATTTTTCATGCTCCTATGAACTGTCCTGGGGAGGTTGCTCCTCCCTACTAGATCTCGAGGGATAACTCCCTCTAAACTCTAGCTCCTTATGAGCTAGTACTTGGTGGGGCTGCTTGCCTCACCACTGGTGGAGCTATCTATTCCTCCTCATGGTATGGTTCCTCTAAATTGTTTCCTCCTCGAGTCGTTATCATAGCTCCCTCTCATATCTATTAACCATGACCTGCCCGAAACAAGAAACAAGAAAAACCAAGAACATCTCCTAGAGGAGATCAAATTATCTTGTACACAAGTGAATTATTAATATGAGTATTCACCTAAAGTTATTCGTACCAACAATAATCAAGTGTTTACTAAACTAACAATAAATACAACAATAATAGAATTTAAAGACTATTATTCTAGTTACAACACTTACTTAAACTACAACAATATAAAGATATCAAACCTGATATGCAGACCTAGAGTTTATCTCCTACTGTCCCACTTGAGTTTTCTTCTATAGTGTTCTCAGTAATGTGCTTGGAAGCAATATTGGCTAAAGGACATACTCTTCATCCTTTGACTTCTGCTCTTCAACATCTACTGCATGTGCATGGTGATTTCTCTTCTCATGTTTAACATGATAATGTGTGGCATAATGTCCCATCTCCTTATAGTTGTAGGATATGATATTTGACGCATCCTTCCTATGGCGTGGTTTCTTATACTTCTCTGTGATTCCTTCTTCCCTTTCCTTTCTCTTCTTCACTTGGGCAACAAGTGCTTGATTTTCATCATCATTAGTATTATGTGATTTGGATATCAACYTGGATTCCTCTTGGATGTAGTCTGCCCATAGCTTGTTGAACTTGGGAAATTTTATTTTTGGAAATTTTATTTTTTCGTAAATCCCTTGAACAAATGGATCCCAAGAGGAGGAAAATCCATTGAGTGTAGTATTCATGAGTTCAGTGTCTTCTACTGGATCTCCAATGGCTGCTAACTGAACCTTGATCTACGAGATCCTCATGAAATAGTTGGCTATTGTTTCTAGTTTGTTCATTGTCATGTTTCTGAGTTGATGCCTTAGAGTAATATTTCAAATGGTATTCTTACTTTCATAAAGTCTGGTTAAGGTATCAAATGTTTCCTTCGGCGTCTTTAGTTCTGATACATTATTTATCAGATGATCATTTATTGAGTATTTCAAGATCCTCTTGGCCTTGACTTCATTCTTCCTGAAATTTGCTTTGGCGTCTTCTTCTGGTTCTGGAAGCATATGCTTGATATGATCCAATAAATAATTATCTTCTGGAATGAGGATAACTCTGTGCTTCAAGGATATGAAGTTATCTTCTCCATCCAATCTATCTTCAACTCTCATGTTGGTTGAAATTTATCACTGGTAGAAATCTAACACTGAAAAACCTCGATTTTCAAACTTCACCAAATTGCACGCTGAAGGTTTCAGGGGGTGTGCTAGGTTAGGACACACTTTTCTATGAAGGGATTATCTCCAATGACCTTGGGATAGTTATCAATGATCTTGACAAATTATTGCAGCTGTAAGGTGCTATTGTAGTGATCTTCCTTCAAGTGGTCAAATTGTTCTAAAGGAAACCAACTCTGATACCATGTTAGATTTTCTTGATTTACAGAGCATTAGTATTACTAGTTTTATTTTAATTCATTACCATTAACACATATATCATGTACTAAGCAGTAGAAACATAAATAAGAGACAAAAAGAACACAAGAGATTTATCTTGGGAAAACCCCAAATTGGGGAAAAAACCCAACAATCTTTCTTAGATAGATTATGTTCAAAAATAAAGTCCAAATTGATAAACCATAGCACAAAGGCTACCTCAACCATAAATACCACCACATCTGTAGCTGCAAAACTATACCAAGATAGCGCACCTCCTCAAGGAGTAGTGCACAAGAGAGAGATACCAAAAGATTGACAAGAAGAAAATGAGTCATTGCAGTTGTTGCATCACCTTCTCCAAACTTGTGCCTTGCTTCTATGTAGCTGAGAGAGTGTGAGTGAGTGAAAAAATGAGCTAAGGCGCCTCCTTATTTAYAGTCTTCATKTCCTTCTAGCTTGGTCAACTTCTCTTCTCGGAAGGTTTCTTTTAATTATTCTTTTTTCTTCTAGGCYGACTTCTCTTTTGGRGTATTTCAACATCTGTCCAATGCATCTCTTGCTTCCAGAATCTTCTTTGCATGTAAGAAAGGTCATCYAGGAGGGAAATATCCTCCTATAGATACCAAACATCAACATCTTAAGTCAATAACAGATACCAATTGCATATTTTAGTGAAAAATTGAATGAGGCTAAACATAAATATTCTTCTTATGATAAAGAATTTTACGCAATTGTCCAAGYACYGAAGAAATAGAAACATTACCTTATGACCAAAGAATTTGTTCTATACAYTRATAATAATGATGCATTTCAATTSATAAGTAGTCAATCAAAATTAAATCAGAGACATGCTAAGTGGGTTGAATTCCTGCAGAATTTCACATTTGTAACTAAGCACACTAGTGATAAGGAAAATAAAGTTGTTGATGCATTGAGTAGGATTAATTTAATTTTGCAAGAATGTCAAGTCATYKCTTTAAGATCTAATGGACTGAAGGAGATGTATAAGTAAGATGCAAATTTCAGAGATGCTTATGCAGCCTATGAAAATCCAGTTTGCCAATAATAGAAACCAATGGTTGAGCGACATGATACAAGAAGGATTGTTGTTCAAGGATAGTAAATTGTGTATACCTATATTTTCCATGAGGGAAAATATGATCAAGGAAAAGCATAGTGGAGGATTGTCAGGACATTTTGGACAGGACAATACCTTTTCTTAGATTGATGCTTTTTATTTTTGGCCAGGTATGCAGACTTATGTGAAAAGGTTTGTAGAGAGATGAAAAATTTGTTAGCATGCTAAAGAGAGAAGTCAAAATACAGGTTTGTATCAGCCACTACCTATCCCAAACAGGCCATGGGATTCAATGAGTATGGACTTTGTGTTAGGATTTCCAAGGACACAAAGAGGTAATGAATCTATTTATTTTATGGTTGATAGATTCTCTAAAATGACACATTTTATTGCTTGTACAAAGACCAATGATGAAACCAATGTCGACACAAATTTATTCTTWAAAKAGGTAGTAAGACTGCATGGTTTKCCTAACAATATTGTTTTTTATAGAGACACCAGATTTGTGGGACATTTTTGCAGAAATTTATAGAAGAAACTTGGTACTAATATTAGTTTTATCTTAGCATATCACCCACATACTGATGGGAAAACAAAAGTGGTGAACAAAAATATGAGAAATATTTTGAGGAGTCTTGTGAATGAGTATCCTAAGCAGTGGGATCAAGTGCTTGCTCAAACTAAGTTTCCATATAATGATTCACCTAACAAAAGAACAATAATGAGTCCATTTCATATCTTGTATGGAATGCACCCAAGATCTGTATTTCAATTGAGGAATTTGGGGAAACGGGAAATGAGAAGTGTTGATGGTGAATACTTTACAATGAGTATGCAGTAACTACAAGAAGAAGTCAAGCAGAGGTTACAAGAAAGAAAAAACAAGTACAAACAGAGGGAACACATGAGAATAAGACCAATGGATTTTTAGGTTGGTGACTTAGTAATGACATACTTGAGAAAGGAGAGATTTCCTATAGGGACCTATAAAAAATTCAAGATTAAGAAAATTGGGCCATGTAAGATTTTAAGAAAAAAATTTCTAATGCTTATGAAATAGAACTTTCAAGAGACATTGGAATTTATCCAGTCTTTAATGTTTAATATTTTTATTCCTTCAGAGGGATAGATGATGTTTCAACAGATCAACCTGTAAGTGATGAAGATCATACTATTGGATGGAAAGAAAAATTTCCTAAGAAAGAGATTGAAGCAGTGTTGGATAAGAAAGTGACAAAAAGAACCAGAGGAAAAGAGTACTTCCAGTATTTGGTTAAATTGAAGAATCATCCAGTCAAGGATGCTACTTGGATGAAAACATCATAAATTTCTAAATATGACATAAATGTTGAAGATCTCATGAACACTTCTTTTCTTTCCCAAGAGTCTGATGTAGTGGCATCTGGTAGTAACTTTTGAGATTGACCTAATGGGTTACAAACATTTACCAAGGGAGTTGGTTCCCTAAATATTTCATTTATTTGTAATATCTATATATTTCTAGAAGATATCTTAGCAGATATCTTCTATCGAATAGTTTACATTGTTATTGGTTTGATGCAGATACTTAGGAACAGTTTCTAGATTAGGAGTTTGTTGGGATGACTCAGGATTTTGTTGGTTTTTTGAGCTAGCCGAGAGCTCCAAATTATATTGAATATTTTTGTAATTGATTGAGGTGATCAAGTGTGAAGAGTGGTGAGACTATGTGTGTGTGTGTGTTTTTAGAGGTCCAGGAGGCCGAGAAGGAATTGAACATTCCTTCTGTAAATTTTACTCCTTCTGTTATCTAAATAAAAGATCTGTGTTTGTGAATTTATTTTCTCCAATTGAGTGTGGTTGATTTCTATGTATTCATTGTGGAAAAGAGTGGAAATCGATTGTGTTGTAGGTATTGATCAAGGATTTGGAATCCAACTATGAAAAATTCATGAGTTTTAGAAGTTCAGAATTTGACGACTGAGATCATATATGGGACGAAACCTTACTAGATCAATGGTCACCATTTGTTATCCATCAGACCACAAGTACTAGAGTGTTGCATGTGTTTCAGAGTCCTTTTATCAGAGTCTCTTGTCAAACTCTCAATACAATACTCTGATGTGAAATCTGATATGTCATCAGAGTAGATTATGAGGCAGATCTATCGTCCATTAGAATAGATCTAGAGTAGATCTAACTGCCCATCATAAATTCAGTTTCAGAGCATGTTCCAACACTCCGATGCAAAAGAATCGAAGAATATTCCATCGCAGCCTTGATTTACATGCCAACAGATCTATTCGTCCATTTCAAGAAATTATCAACATTGGAGACTGAATGTGATCCAAATACGAAAGCTATCTACATCATTCATCATAAAACGATCAAATGCCATGATTAAAGATTGTTAGGATTCTAAAGAGACCATTCTGAGTACTATCTTCAACCACTTGAAGTTCCACTCTGAATACCACTGCACATAAAAGATATGACCATCCATTCAAAAGAAGATCAATGGCTAAGGAACTTTCGCTCTAGGAATCTAATCGCAGTTTAAATCCTACAAAATTTGCGAAAGGAATAAGCCTATGGATCTGGTGCTTGGTCATGTGAAGAAAATAAAGGGCTTAGTGTCTAATTGAATATGCAATTAGTTGGGCACAAGATTCGATCCGAGGTTGTGAAGTTGAGAATTTCCAACAGGGTAAATTTCAAATACTTTGTTTTGTGGGTTTTGGAGCCATAAGGATATCAAGCACATTGGGTGCTATGTGAACTGGAACTAAAAGAACACCACAATTCACTCCCCCTTCAAGAGTGACACTTGTTTATATATATATTTTTAAAAGTCCTTTATTTTTAAGAGAAGCATTTCATGGCTCCCAGGACCTTAGGGACAACATATAGAAGGATGGATTATGGATTTGTATTTTTACAGTTCTAGAAACAGCACTTACGGGCCTTCATCCTAGTGTTTCAGGAAGCTCCCCGCCCCCCACACTTCGAATCCCCAAATCTCATTCCGAGCAGGTGTATCCAGGAAGCCCTGTCGGAAGCGCACTTCAAAAATTAGGAAGCGTGCTTCAAAGCAGTTGAAGGCACTCCCTGGTGTTTTGAAAGGGTCCTGCTCTGAAGCACACTTTCTCGAATGCTTCAGGCGCACTTCAGGGAAGGCCTGCGTGTTTCCTAAGGGACCCGTGAACTTAACCAAATCTATCTATCTATCTATCTATCTATCTATATATATATATATATATATATTTGAGTGAGGGTGGGGCCTAGCTTAGGCTTAGGGTTGAGGAGAAATAAAGGAGGAAAATAAAAGATCTCTTTCCCCTCCATTATCCTCATTATTTCATATTTATCTTGGAGGAGAGATAAAATGAGAACTTGAGAGTGAATATTTGTAAGAGATTGGAGGAGAAAGCAAAGGAGAGCTTGGAAAAGTGAGCAAAGAGGAGCTTGGAGGAGAGAAAAAAGGCAACCATCTTCCAAAAATTTCAACTTTCAAGTTTCAAGAGATAAAGAGGTAATCCCAAACCCCAACTACATCATTTCCTTGGGTTAACTTTGTTTATGTTTTTTTCCTCCTCTCCTACTCTTTCCCATTCCTTCTTTTCCCTCATTTTATTGCAGGTTGTTCATCTAAAACTTGAAGAAAATGGTTTTCTTTTGGTTTATCATTCATGTTTTTCTTCTCATGGTGATGGTGGGGAGAAGGCATTGAAGGGAAGAAGATGAGAGTGGTGATTCTCATGATGACCCACAATATGAAGTTGGTGAAGGGTTTGAAGAGGAGGAAGAGGGAAATGTTGGACACAAAGATTTATTGAGACCCTTGTGGCAATTTGTAACAAAAGTTTAGGAGGGGAGGGGTTGTGGAAGCATTAAATTTTTATGTCCTTGTGACTGTAATGATGGAAAACCTTATATCGGTTCATATACATGTCCGAGGAGGCATGTTTGTGGTGTAATGGAGAGTGATGACAGTAAGGGGTGCACTGGGATCACAGTTTTCCCTAAGATATCCAAGGAATAGAGAGAAAAATATATAAATATAGAGGAAGTTGCACAAAAAAGTATGGTAAAAAGAAAAAGCTTCAATCCGATGCCTCATCTAGATTTGGTGACAACACATCTCCATCTCCTCGTGGTTCTAGAACCTCTGGATCTAGAAGAAAAAATAACATATTTCCTTGATATTGGAGGTAGGGATGAGGTGGATTCAAAAGTGGTCTAGTTTCTCTATACTTATGGTATCCCATTCAATGTGCTTCACTCCCCTTATTGGCACGATCTTGTCAAGGAAATCAACGAAGCCCCCACAGGATACAAGAGCCCCAACTATGAGAAAGCTAGAATTGTGTTACTTGTCATGGAAAAAGAAAAAATTCAAAGAGCTCTAACAAGGTTTACAGATGAATGAGCATATGCTAGGGTATCCATTGTATCAGATGGTTGGACAAATGTTAGAAACCAACATTTGATCAATGTTCTTGGTGTCTCTGCTACCAGTGCAGTGTTTCTTGCAGAACATGAATCCTCTTCAATTATTGCATCTTATTAAAACATTTCATATCTCTTCTTGAAAACAATAAATGATGTTGGTCCTTCTAATGTGATTCAAGTAATCACTTATAATGCAACAAATTGTAAGGGAGAAGGTAAAATCATTGAGCAAGTTCATCCACACATCTTTTGGTTTGGGTGTTTGGTTCACACCTTGAACCTTTTGATACATGATATTGTCAAGCATAGAGAATGTCGATGGATTAATCAGTTGTAGAAGAGAGGGAAGAAACTCATCAAATTTATCACCGGGAATACAAGGGTCAATTAATTCTACATCACTCACTGTAATGACTGGTTTTAAGTTAACATCTAAAATTTTTACCAAATCCATCCAAATGTACAACAATTTCTACCAGGTTTATAAAAGAGGAATTATTCCAAATTTTCTCAACACTTACGCAAGTAAAATCTATCAATGAGTAATAAATCTAATTAAAAGAATGCATAAACTTGAATTAAATACGTTAACTCTAATGCTAATTTCTGTTGCCAGCTGCCTTGCTGTCGCTCTCCTGCTACCTCTCCTGCTACCTGCTACACAGTCCAGTCTTGTTGCAAACACAGAAAAATAATTGCCCAAAACTATTGTCCACCCTGCCAACTAGGAAAACAACCTAGCTCCAGGATATCTACGGATATCCTGGCCCTCCGAGCCCAAAACCTCTAGCAACCCTGGTCCACTATCTCAATGCCAAACAAAAAATTCCTCCCTCTGTACAATACTCAGAGCTCTCCCCAAAATCCTTCTCCACTCCCCTCGAATGCCCCTCTCCAAACTCCTTTCCCCCCCCTTATTCCTCCTTCACCGACACTCCTCCTCCATTAACTCCCTACCTAACTCCTTTATTACCCCTTATCCTCCCACCGTTAATACCCTTATCCCTCCTTTATTACTTATTCTCATATATTTAATATTTTATCCCTTGTGGGATACGTAACCTATTTTAAATATTATATCTTATTATCCACCATTAATTTAATACTTTATTAATTAATGAATTAATTAATAATTAAATTAATCATTAACCATCATTGAACAATTATTTAATAATAATCAATTAGAAATGTTATTTTAAGACATAAATACAATTTAACTAATCTTTTAGGATTATATTATTAAATTAATTATACTTAATAATCAAGGGTCGTTACACTCACTCTTGGTTGCAACTACTTAAGATTGCAAACACTAGATTTTCTAGTATTACCTCACCTTTAGGTGCCTATTGAAGGTGAGACAAGCTTTTGGTTCTATGGTGTTGAGTGATGCATGGGATGAATTGAGAAATGATAGAGAAGGTGTAACAACAATGAAGGAGACAATCCTTGGCAGTCAGTTTTGGTCACATGTTCGGTTTGTTTTGCAATTCGCCAAGCCAATTTATCACATGATCAAGTTTACAGATCCAGATTAGCCAGTCATTGGGGAGGCGTATGAGCAAATGGATAGCATGCTAGGGAAAATTAAAGACATTGTTGAGCCTAGAGATTTCAACCTCTATAACCATATTTTTGTAGAGGTGAAAAAATGGTGGGAAATGCTAAATATTCCACTACACGCCTTAGCATATGTGATAACACCTAAATACTATCATGTATTATGGCTTTCATCACCAACACTTGGTGGTGGGACCAAGAAAATACCACAGCAAGATCCAAAGATTCAACCAGGTTATATGAAAGCATTAGATAAATTGATCCCAAACGAGGAGGAGTGTGAAAACATAAGGAAACAATTGAGCCATTACATCCTTAGCAAAGGTTCCTTTGGGACCAACCATGCAATTACATATCAAGGGAATATGAGTTCTCTTGAGTGGTGGAACATGCATTGAGGTGCTATCCCACAACTGCAACATTTGGAAATACGGGTGCTTTCATAGGTGGTGAACACTTCTTCTACAGAGGGGTGTTGGAGACCCTATAGTTTCATCCATAGTGTTGAAAGGAACAGATTGAATGTAAGTCGGACAAAGAGCTTGGTATATTTTCATTACAACTTGTGATTATTGTCCCATTACTGTGAGGAGGTGTAGATGTATAAAAACTTGAGGTGTTGGGAAAACAATCCAGAGGAGGATAATTTGGAGGTTGGCGTACTTCCTTTAGAGAAATTGGAGAGTGTTATTTTGGATGATGATGATCATGTTGAGATTCCACCCCCATCTAGTGTCAGGGTTCCCATGTCCAGGATTCCAACTACAGAAGTAGGGCCTTCATATTTAGCTATGTCGCAACCGTCTACATCTACTTCTACACTACCACCACGTGGAGACCCATGCAATACCCATGGTGGTGGAAGGAGGATGGCATATTGTTTTGATGATTCTCTTTTTTCATCACTTTATATGTCATAGTTTATAGATAATAGATTCATAGTATTTGGCAACTAGCTCAATTTAAACTTTAAACTTTATTGTTTTGGACCTTTCGGTCTTCATACTTCAGTGTAGATGGCCTATTTTTTAAACATAA
>JASDQU010713745.1:0-22520 GCA_032191745.1 Picea mariana | reverse complement strand
ATTGAGGTCCAACAATTATCCCTAATTAATGTATCTCTTCCCATTACATCTACACAAGATGAATCCTCCCATTCTCATATGAAGGTTGATAGAGCAACCAAATTGTTGAATGGATCTAGCACATCCAACAAAATGTTCATGATATTTTATAGAAATTAAATTCGAAGTAAAATAAACAATACAATAAACATTAGGTTCCACACAAGTTCCAAGCACGAGATAAGGTATGGTTTCATTTGCAGAAAGAAAACCTCACAGGACCCCATCGAAATATCTTCCCAATATGATATGGGACTTGCACCACCATC
Organism: Picea mariana; assembly: GCA_032191745.1. NCBI lineage: Eukaryota > Viridiplantae > Streptophyta > Pinopsida > Pinales > Pinaceae > Picea > Picea mariana. Next base: position 22,212 of record JASDQU010713745.1, on the reverse strand, counting down.
ACCAATGTTGTGGGTGAAAATGATTTAAATTAAGTATTCCCTCTTTCCTTGGATTGAACTTTGTATTTAATGTGGGGTTGTTTCAACCATATTTTCCACCTCTCTTGGACACCTTGGAGGTAGTTGACCACTTGGCCCCTATAGAACTCAATCCTAATTACATTATGAAAGCTACAATCAACAAGAGAATGGAAACCAAGAGAAAGAGAACCCACTAGAAAAGAATCCAACTCTATTAGGTAATCAAAGCATGCCATCTCCTTCACTAGGGAAAGAAGCTCACCAAAAGTCAGATTCAATAGAAAATTCCCCATTTGATGGAGAGATTTGATGTGATGGGGACCATTGCTTCTTGAGGAGGGACCACTACTTATTGAGGGATACCACTAATCTAGGTGGATATCGGTGGCCACCTGCTTTTTCCTTTGACCCATAATGGTTCCACATTTTGGTAAGTGTTCTACAATTTTTTAGGTTTCGAACCTCTGATATGTTTTTTTGGGCATTTCCCTTATGTTTTTGGCAATTAACATAGGCCAAATATTGGTTGGTTGACCAAACACATAGAKCATATATTAATGTTTGTAATGGTCCTTAATAGGAGTTTGTATACAATGCCCTAAAAGGAGTTTGTATGAAAAAGTTGGGAATTTGACATATCAACTATCCTCCTTAGGGCCRACAWTCCTTCTTCCACATCATCTCCTAGGGTTAGGGTTTTGATTTTTTCATSGTTTTTCCTCTTATGAATTCATAGTTTATGTTAAAAGACAATACACTTGTAATTTATTTTTAAGAATGATTTTAGCCAACACATCACTCTTTAGAGACAAGCTACTGCAATTCTAGTTAGTTTTTATTACTTTGAATTTTGCAATCTTTCTCTATTTCATTCAATCATAGAATTCAGGTTTCACCATATTACATTCTCTTTGCAATATCTTTATGTATTTCCATTTCCATTTATACCTTCATTTTGTTTTCTACAAAATCTAAATAAAAAACATAATAACCAAAAGGACAGATCATCTTTGAGTTCATTAGGATGAATTACAACAAGTATTTTATAGGGTGTCTCTCAAGGAACATGATGGTTGTATCAAGTGACTAGAAAAGAGGGGAACAAGTCTGAAATGACAAATATTCCATTGAATTACAATGTTTAAACTAATGGGTACAAGAGATTAAATCAATTTTGGCTTAACCAAATTGGGAAATAAGATTGTTGGAGGAGCATTGATCAATTTTGACATTATCAACAGAACAAGTACACTACCTATTTAAGTAGGAAATGGAGATTTTCAAAGGATTGTATATTTGAGCTCCAATGCCCCATGTAATCTCATTTGTGTTGTAGTTGATATTTTTACACTCAATTTTACCTCTATATTATGCTAGGTACCTTGGAAGGATAATTAATGTAACATGGCTATTCTCATTGAATAAGGCCCACTAGTTAGTTGGTGGGTAATAATTTATGGAATGTAATAATGAAATGTATTTGGAACATGCCCCTTGGAATACTAGTGAAAGAGTATATGTAAACATGAATACCATTGTATCGAGTTGTTGGATTTGTATTCTAACAAGTATGGCTTGCAGAGTGATTCCTACCATAATGGGTAATCCATGGTCTTGTCCTACCTTAACAAAATTATCTATATTCTTGTGTTTATTAATTGTGTTGAKTAATTTATTACCCTATAATGTATCTCTCAACTAGGAAGGATCAAAATAAGCGGTATTAGAGCACTTTATTGGGCCAAGGGGAAGCAATTTGTTTTTTTGCAAATTTCCTTACAACRTATTTTTCACTTAGTTCATTATACAAATTGTGATGCCACTAGTGAAATAGGAAKCAAAGTGGTCATTCCATTYATGAATTGGATCTATAATAGTGATTGTAAAAAGTATCACAAAAGTGACAACTATTTCAAGTTGAGGCCTCAAAACTAGTGCAGAAAATTCTCATGACATGATGATCTCTTTGTTTATGAACTCGATTCCAATAACACCAACACCATCAAAAGAAAAGTGGTCATGACATTTACTAATTGGGKTCATAATAGTGGTTATGAGAAGTATYAATAAATTTAAACTCTTTMAAGTTGTGGTCTCACAACCCTTGCAAAAAAATCTTGTGGTATGATTTTCTCYTGGAATATAAAAAAATGTAGCRAGATTAGTGCCACTGGAAAAGAATTRTGGTGCCATTTTTAAATTGGGKTTATAATAATGATATTGAAAAGTATTGAGGAAAKTATTATTATTTTAAATTTCATCCTTGAAAACCTATCTGTACAAAAGAGCTCCATTGAATAGTAAGTGATTTATTCAAAACCCTGGWTCAATTTTGGAGTTTTCATAAGGAAGATGTATTTTATAGGAAAATCCAATGGCCCTAGTATTGAATAATACATAAATGGTGGTAATCCAAAATATCTATACACTTCAAGACACATTCTATACCATAATATAAGGGTTGATGGTTCCATATAATGGAATTCACTTGACACTAGGGATATTTTGAGACTATCTGATCTAGGTGGATATTGGTGGCCACCCACCTATTCCAACTGGCTCCTATTAATAGTTTTTAGCTCAGCACGTTCTTCTGTAATTCTTTGTAATTGTGGGTTCTACACTTCTAGGGATGTCTAAATCCCTAGATATCTTCCAGGTGGATATTGGTGGCCGCCCACCTAATCCAACTAGCTTATTTTGAAAGTTTTCATGTCAGTACATCTTTCTGTACTTCTAGGGCCATTTTGGGGCTCTAAACAATTTCTTTTTGGCTTTCCATGGTCAAACTGTATACAGAGTCAAAGTTTGATGACATAATGTGTAGTTCTCAGAAATACCTTTCCAATAGGATATCACGCACCTAAAATGGAGGTTGTATGCAAAAGTTACAACCTTGAGAAGTTGAGGTACCAACTTACCCATCGGGGCCCACATAAATTTTGGTGTTTCATCTCCTAGGGTTAGGTTTTTAGATGTCTAGGGTTTTGGAATTCATGAGTAATGTTAAAAATTCCTCTGGAGACTCATTGTAATCATTCTGCTCAGACGAATGCACGTAGTAGCCACATCTCTTCTTAGATATATCTACCAACATTCAAGCAAGTTGTTTCAGTTCTACAATTTTATAGTTTCATCCTATTTTATTTATTCAATATAAGTTATTGTTCAATGGATATCTTTTGTTTTTCTCTGTATATCTGTGTTATGGTATTCAATCTTTTATTCATTTCATTCCACTCATAAATCCAGATCAGTGGTATCATAGCGATCAACTCTTCATTTGTTTTTCTTTGTGCATGTCCCCGACGAGATCTGGGTACAATAAGTTGGGACTCGAACTAGTCTATCCTTTGCAAGATCGGTTGCATATATATCGACCACAACTCATGGGGGATGAGAAGAAAGATGATGGAGAAAGAGATCCTTTTAAAATTTTGCTCGAGGAATCCCTTGTGCGACAAGTGAACGAGATGATGGAAAACTTTGCATAGATCCTTCGGTGACTCTCTAGAAGGGGCACATCTTCATCAAGTGGCCATGCAACCCCCTTGAAGGTACAAGTAAATTTTGATATTCCATTATTTGAAGGACTGGTAGATGCGGATGCTATAGATAAATGGTTGAATCTGCTCGAAGTATATTTTTGGGTCCACAATTTTTCTGGTAGGGAAAAGGTTACTTTTGCACTCCTCAAGGACGTCCCCCATGTTAAGGACTTGTGGGATACGTACTTTGAGAAAAGGGCCATAGATGAATATGCAATATTTGTGGTCTCCCCCACTTGTTATTCCTTCAAGGATTCCATTGAAGAACAATACTAGCCTGTTGGAAGCTACGAGGACCAATACACAAGATGGACCACGCTACGTCAAGAAAGGGACCAGACAATACCATATTTCACCAATGTTTTCCATACTCTACACACCAAATTGGGTATCAAAGACTCTAAATGACATCTGGTGCTCAAATACCATGGTTTTCTACATAGATACATCACATCATTAGGTGTGGCTTATAGATATGTTATCAAGATCGAGCAAAAATTTAAGCAGAAGAGGCGAGAGCTTGGATCTGCAAATTCCTCACAACCAAAGTAGGGAAAAGGAAAATATGGTCGCTCTCAGGACAAACATTCCAAGCCGCAACCCAAGAAGGGTAATGAGAAGTCGAAGAAGGAAACATGAAATTGGTGTGAATACCATAAAATCCCTTGGCAAAAAACTGAAGAATGTCATTCCAAACAGTCACTAGTGGTCGAGATGAAAGCTTCTGAGTCAGAGGAATATTCTGACTTCGAATCAAATCTAGAAAATGGGAAGCAGATCATTGATGTCAAACCTAGTGCCACTGTTGCTACCAACAAATTTCAACCAAGCGAACCAGAAGAACCAAAGGAAGGGGAACACCTCTTTCACTCACAGATGTGGGTAAAGGGGACTCTGCTGCATTTCATTTTTGATAGAGAGAGCCATAAGAACCTGATTTCAGCAGAGGTTGTCAAGCGGCTAGACCTTCCGATAACACCGCACTCGCAACCCTACACCATTGTCTGGCTTCACCAAGGACGAGATCTCCACGCCAGCCAACAGTGTCGTCTGCCCTACAACATCAATCCCTTCAAGGATGAGGTATTGTGTGATATTTCTCCCCTTGAAGTTTGTGAGGTTCTTTTAGTCCATCCATATTTGTGGAAGCGACATGCTATGTATGAGTCTAGACCTCACATTGTTATTATTACTTTGGGTAGACAATTATACATGATACCAGAGGTAGCACCACCTACCACTATTTCTTTAATCTTTTCTAAGAAATGAATTAAGGTCATTTCATAGACCGAGAAGTTTGTCTTCTTTGTGATATGTGCTTGCAGTAAGAAAAAGGTTTTCTCCACATTCGTGACTTCTAAACAAAGCCTCTCTTTGCAGTAGAATCAAGTGGACAGGATCGTGGAAGAGTACAGAGACATATTCTCCTCACCCACATGGGTACCATTGTACTGCCAAGTCAATCATACAATTTATCTAACCACTAGTGCATCACTGCCTAATAGACCAGTCTATCATCGCTCGCTGATGGAAAATGACGAAATAAAGTGCCAAATCCAAGAGCTCCATCAAAAGGGGCACATCTGACCCAACTCTTCCCCTTGTGGAATCCTAGTTGTGTTGGTGCATAAGAAAGACGGGACCTGGTGGCTCTTCATTGATGACAGATCACTAAACAAAATCGTAGTCAGGAACTGATACCCAATTCCCTGAATTGATGACCTTCTTGACCAAATCAAGGGGGAAAATTTATTTAGGAAGATTGACCTAAAGTCTGGCTACCACTAGGTTCTTATAGAACCAAATGATGTATGGAAGACAACTTTCAAATCTAAAGAAGGTCTCCTCGAATGGTTGGTCATGCCCTTTGTCTTAACAAATGCACCAACAACTTTCATGAGAATGATGGATGATGTATGGAGACCCTTCACCAACTCTTTTGTGGTGGTATATCTGAATGATATTCTAATCTTTAGAAGAACTTAGGAGGACCACATGCAGCATATTCAATAGGTTTTGGGCACTCTGCGATAACACAAGATATATGCCAACTTGGAAAAATGCTCCTATGGCATGAACATAGTCCAATACTTGGGCTACATTTTTTATGCACATGGGGTACATGTGGATCTAGCTAAGATCCAAGTCATTTGTGACTCACCAGCCTCGACCACACTAACTGAGACTCAGAGCTTCTTGGGACTTGCCAAATTCTACCGAAGGTTCGTGTTGGGATTCTCCCATATTGCATGGGCCCTCGGCCAAGTAACCAAGGGTGGTGGAAAGGAAAAGTTCACATGGGGTCAGGCACAACAATAAAATTTTTCTGATCTGAAGCATCAATTGTGCTCAATTCCAGTACTCTCCTTACCCTGTTGATTAAATGGGTTGGTTGTCATTGATGTCAACCCTTGAAGAAAGTCTGGTAACAAATTCCAGTAGCACAATGGTTTGGGTAATGGACCCAAGTTTGTTTAATGGATAATGGTATGAGTTTTGAGATATTTGTAGGTAAGACTATTCCAGATGGATAGTACAATTCATGCCATTTCTAGTTGTATGTGGAGCGTCACATAACTCCTCTAGGTTAGAGAGTTATGTCCATGTGAAGTTGGAGAACCCTCACGAGTCATCTAGAAGCCCCTAAAAGTCAAAGTGTCTGCAAAAGAAATTATTTAAATAATAAATTTAATGGAGAACTCCCTAAAATAAGGGAAATGGAATGCTACATGAAAGTATAAATAAGAGGCAAGGCTCTCTCATTTGAATCACACTTGAACACATTGAATATCTTTTGTTGTGTGAGACTTATTGAATTACTCATTGATACATTTGAAGTTGCAAAAGTCTGAGGTAGTATGAAGGGTTGATGAAGAAAGTCTCGTAATTATAGCAAATACTAAAAACACCTAATTTATGAGGCATATGCAGGCTGACAGTGTATTAGGGTGCGTACATACATGGGCTGACAGTGTATTACAGTGCGTACATACACGGGCTAATAGTGTATTAGGGTGCATACATATGTGGGATGACAGTGTATTAGGTTGCGTACATGTTGGTAAAGCCATGGAAACTTGAGAAGATGAAGATGCAAAGGTTATAGATTTTGAGATCAAGCTCCCATTAAGGTCTACAGTGCTCAGATACATCAGATCTATCCATTGGTTCAAAAGGTATGTTTTATTTCTATGAATAGTTGGATTTTGATGTATGCATGAGAAATGGTTATGGAGATTTGAGGATTCTCCTTAGAAAGACTAGTGGCTTCATGGGATCTTCTATATAAGTCAGTTCTATAGAAATACAATGCTGGTATATTTATCAATGACACTTATTGTTATAATTGAGGCACATCTTGTATTTCTTGGCATATGGCTAAGGGTTTGTGGTACATGGTTGAGAGCTTGTATTTGTGAAGTGGTTGATGTATTGAGAGGATGAATATCAGAAATGGTTTGATGACTAGATCATGTGAGGGTTATTATACTTGTTCATGATTACACACACCTATATGGAACATGACTAGAGAGAGATATATATTATTTGGGTAAATTTTATGTATGAGGATGCATGCATAGGGTACAATTACAGTCTGGATATAGTGACATGTTGCAGATCTATGTGAAAGAAGTTGCAGATGGTCATAAATTTTCATAAGAAAGAAAAAACTAGTTTTCAAAAGGTATATGCAGGCTGCATAACAGTTTGGTTTTGTACATACGCGGGCAACATAATAGATAGGGCCCATACATACGCATGTTGCAGCACTACAGGTCGCGTTCCTGTTGTATTTTTTTGAAACATGTTCAGTTTAGGTACAAATTGATTACAAGGAAGTTGTATAGGTTGGCTACGGGTCAGTGGTACAGATTGATACAGTTGTACAATTGTATATCTCACAGTGATAGTGTGACAGTGGTTCCATCATTCTACTTTTACTTCAGGGCAGTTGGATGGGGAAAGGACATGTGGTTGTAGCCACCTTCTGGTTGTAGCCGGGGAACATATGGGGTTGTAGCCTCCTTTTGGTTGTAGCCAGAGAATTGGAGAGTTGGAGCTTCCCTTAGGTTGTAGCCTAAGAAATTAGGGGGTTGGAGCCTCGTTCCAGTTGCAGCTAAAAAACAAAGGAAGTTGGTGCTTCCAATGAATGTAATTCTTCAAGACATATAAGAAAAAACATTTCGTGGTTTTCCCCTCTTTGGGTTTCCATGTAAAAACATTGGTGTACTGTGTATATGTATTATTGTTCATTTGTTCATTGTTTATTTACTCTAAAAATATTGGATGATAATGCTACATTGATATAACACTTGCATTATATGGACAAAACATATTAAATTGCTCTATTACTGATTCACCCCCCCTCTCAGTAATCCAACAATTGGTTTCAGAGCAGGTTCCTTCAGAAATCAGTTTAACCAATGAAAGGTAGATCATGGAGAGAAACAACATGTATAAAAATGGAATACCACAGTTTGATGGACAAAAGTATGCATTTTGGAGCATAAGGATGAAGACATATATACAGGCACATAGATTTGAAATTTGGAAATCAATTGTAGATCGATACCCAACACCAGCAGTTCCGCCATCAAATGAAAAAGAAATGAAACTCGGTCAAAATAATTCCAAAGCCACAAATGCACTTCTGAATGGTATTGGAGAATCAAATTCACCAAAGTTGCACATTGTAAATCTGCTAAAGAGATTTGAGACAAACTTCTAAATATTTATGAAGGAGATTCAAAAGTCAAATCAACAAAGCTTCAAACTTACAGAGGTCAGTTCAAACAACTAAAGATGAAGGAAGATGAGAATATTGCAACTTACTTTTTATGAGTCGATGAAATAGTAAATGCAATCATGGGATTGGGAGAAGAAATCAAAGAATCTGTATTTGTTCAAAAAGTACTAAGATCTCTTCCTATGAGATTTGACCCTAAGATATCAACACTAGAACAAAGAGTAGATCTGAACTCAATAAGAATGGACGAACTACATGGAATCTTCACGACATATGAAATGAGAACTGAAAATGAAAATCCATATATAAAAGAAGCATCCTTCAAAGAACCCAAAAGGTCAAAGAAAAAGGGAAAGAAAAAAGAAAAATAACATAGCAACAATAATGACGTCTCAGAAGATGATGAAGAAGTGACCAACTTTGTCAAAAGATTGAACAAGGGAACCAACGACAGGTATAGAGGTAAGCTTCCTTTAATCTGTTTTAATTGTGATGGTATTGGTCATTTTGCTAACAAATTTCCTCATAATAAAAAGAGAAATCATGAAGGTTACTCAAATAGCAATCAAACATATAAAGGCAAAAGACCCACAAAGAAAGTTTTCAAGAAAAGCTTATGCAGCTAAGAAGACATCTCATCATCAGATGAAGATGGAGTCAGTGACAGTGAGACAAAAAACGTTATATTCATTGCAATAGAAGACTCTAATAAATAAGACTTCGAAGAAGAATACGAAGAGGCAGAAGTTGACTACCAAGAATAATTGTTGTGTGCCATAGATGTTATCAAAAGAGAAAAGAAGAAAAATAATAAACTATAAGCGGAACTAGACAAGAAAGAAGACACTCAAGAACTAGAACAAATAATCACAAATTTGAAGGTTCAAATTGAAGAAGATAAAATAATTGAAGAAGCACTCAAAGAACAACTAGAAGGAAGACAAAGGATCATTGAAAATTTGGAAGCAGAGATTGTTACATTAAGAAAGGATCTTCAAAAGAAAAATATGCAGAACAACTCAAAAGTTTTGAATGACATTATCAGCAGTCAAAAACCTCATCATGACAAGTCTGGACTTGGATACAATCATACATAAAAGGGATCAAGCTCCAAAACAACAGAACAAACAACATATCCAAAAAGCTATGAAAAAACAATCAAAGGGGATATGAAGGTCTACAAAGAAAATTACAGGGACATGCCACCACCGAGAAGTTTCATATTTTAGAATCAACGACCAACGGAAATAGATAAGCCTCAAGAAGAAGAAGGATTCATAAGAGTACCTCCTTTCAGAATATCTTCAACTCCTAGGTATCAAACTATCTTTTTTGGTTTATGTTATGCATGTAATAATTTTGGACATAAAGTTGTCAATTGTAGAGCTAACAACATGAACATAAACAACTTTGAAAGTCATACACAAAATGTTTATCCAAGAAGGCCTAGTGAAACAAAAATAAGAAGTTACAACAAGTTTGAATCTTTGAGCACTGAAGTGGAATGCTACAAATGTAACAATTTTGGACACATGGCCAAATATTGCAGAATGACAGTCCCTCCTAGAGAACCACAACAAAAAAACAACAGTCATAGACATGAACCTCATAAAAGGATATGGATAATAAAACAGAATTAGTATAGCAATGAAGAATGCACACTTGCTCTACAAGCTAAGGAGAAGAAACATGGTTGGTATGTTGATAGTGGCTGTTCAAAACACATGTTAGGTGATAGAGACAGGTTTCTTACATTAAGAAAGGAAAGAGATGGACCAGTCTCCTTCGGAAATGACAATTCAACTAAAATCATTGGAAAAGGCACAATCAGAATTGGGAACAAGAATACCAAGGTAGAAAATGTTCTACTAGTAGAAGATATGAAACATAATATTATAAGTGTGAGTCAAATGTGTGACCAAGGTCATAAATTTACTTTTGATTCACAAAAGTGCGAGATAAGAAAAGAAGGTTCAGGAAAATTGATTGCAACAGCTACGAGAACTTCAAGCAACATATATGTATTAAGTGAAGTTGGAAATGAAAAGTGTTGCATAGGAAAGGAACATGAAAGTTGGCTATGGAACAAAAGAATGGGTCACATACATTTTGATAAACTTTTAAAAGTCAACAAAAAGGAAGCAATTAGAGAAATTCCCCAAATCAGGAAACCACCCAACACTTTATGCAATCATTTTCAACAAGGAAAACAAATAAAGACCAGGTTCAAATCAAAGGAATATTCAATGATAAGACCATTGGAAATTGTGCATACTGATCTAGTTGGACCAAATACAACAAAGGGTTTAAAAGGTGAGAAATACTTTATGTTATTAGTTGATGATTATACAAGAATGATTGCAGTTTACTTCCTTAGGAATAATTCAGAATATTTTGAAAACTTCAATGTCTACAAGGAAATGGTTGAAAATGAAATGGATTCAAAAATCAACTGCTTGAGATTTGATAATGGAGGAGAGTTCACTTCAAAGGAATTTATGGACTACTGCAGCAGGAATGGAATAAAAAGGCAATTGTCCATTGCTAGGAGACATCAATAGAATGGAGTTGTTGAAAGAAAGAACAGGATAGTACATGAAATGGCTCGAACAATGCTAATGGATTCCAAATTGACAGATATCTTTTGGACACATGCAGTGCATACAACATTTCACATTCAAAGCATAGTAATTCTTAGAAACAACACTGACAAAACTCCCTACGAGCTGTGGAAAGGAAGACCAACAAATGTAAATCACTTCAGAGTTTTTGGAAACAAATGCTACATCAAAAGAGAAGATGGTAGAGTGGGAAAGTTTGACTCTCGTGTGGACAAAGGAGTACTTGTTGGTTACTCAAGTACAAGGAAATCATACAAGTGTTACAACTCGAGATTGAACAAAGTTGTGGAAACAGTCAACGTAACAATTGATGAAATAGGTAGACAAGAATTAAAGGAAGAAGAAAATGAATCAATGGAACAACTTTACGAAGAAGAAGCAGGAGATGAAAAATAAGTAGAAGAGTAAGATGAAGAGAATCCGACAGAAGCAGTAGATCAAGTTCAGTAAGTACCTCCAAAGACACCTAGCAGACGAGTATAGAAGAATCATCCTTTAGATCAGATTATCGGAAAAAAAAAATGCAGGATTTGAGACTAGAAGAAGAATCCGTTCAACAGAACAAACACACCTAGCAATCTCATCTACGATTGAACCAAACTATTTTGAAGAGGCCAGTAAGGATGAATTTTGGAATAAGGCCATGGATAAAGAATTGGATCAAATAGAGAAAAATGACACTTGGGAATTGGTTCCAAGACCAAAGAATAAGAATGTGATCGACACAAAGTGGGTATACATGAATAAATTGAATGAAGATGGAAAGGTTACAAGGAACAAAGCTATATTGGTATCTAAAGGATATGCACAGGTTGAAGGAACCAACTTTGAAGAGACATTTTCCCTAGTTGCCAGAATGGAAGCAATCTGTTTTCTTTTATCTTATGCATGCTCCAAAAATATTAAAGTGTATCAGATGGATGTGAAGTCAGATTTTCTGAATAGATAACTTGAAGAAGAAGTCTACATCGAACAACTAGAAGGATTTCAGTTGTCAAAGAACGAAAATTATGTGTGTAAATTGAAGATGGACTTGTATGGTCTAAAATAGGCTCCTAGAGCATGGTACTCTAGACTGGATAAATATATACAATAGACAGGGTTCAGAAAAGGAAGTTCAGACAACAGCCTCTACATCAAGGTAACTCAAGATAGTATTTTATTAATTGAAGTTTATGTTGATGATATTATTTTTGGAAGTACTGATGACAGGTTAAGCCAAAAATTTGCAAAGGACATGTAGAATGAATTTGAAATGTCATTACTTGGAGAATTATCCTTCTTGCTGGGTCTTTATACATGTTAAATAAATCAAAGAATTTTTATTTCTCAAACCAAGTATATCAGAGAAATGTTAAAGAGGTTTGGAATGGAAGATTGAAAACTAGTTATCACTCCCATGAAAACCAGTTGCGAGTTGAGAAAATATGATCATTCAAAGTCTATAGATCAGAGGCAATACCGGTCAATGATTGGTAGCCTACTATATGTGACAACATCCAAAACAGATGTAATGCAGGAAGTTGGACAGGTGGCATGATTTCTAGAAGCACCAAAGGAATCACATGTATTAGCAGTGAAGGGTATTTTCAAATATCTCAAAGGAACATAAGAGTTTGGATTATGGTATCCAAAAGGAAAGGATCTATCACTTATTGCCTACACAGATGTAGATTGGACAGGTTGCATTGATGACCGACGAATCACCAGTGGAGCATCATTCTACTTGGGTGAGTTATTAGTATCATGGCTAAGCAAGAAACAATCATCAATATCTTTATCTACAACCAATGCACGGTATATTGTGGCAGCAACATGTTGTACACAATTCCTATGGATGAAAAAAACTCTGAAAGATATACAGGTTGAGTATGATGAGCCCATTCCAATATATTGTGATAACATAAGTGCCATCAATATCTCAAAGAACTTGATGATGCACTCCAATATGAAGCACATTCCAATCAAGTATCACTTTCTACGGGAACAGGTTGCAGAAAATAACATCAGAGTTGAATATGTGGGAACAAAAGAACAAATGGCATACATCTTTACAAAACCGCTTCCATGGGAATCATTTGAGTATCTTTTCCACATAATCAGAGTTATTTCTACTCCAAAATGAATGCTTTTGAATGCTTATCTTATATGTCTTATATGTACATGAGGAAGCACCATAAAGAGGACAATTCAGGTTGGGAGATCAGATAGTTCAGTTAGGGGGAGTAGCCCTGGACGAAAAGATACCTTTTCCATTGATGAAAAAGGGTAATAAATTTATTAGATGCATAGGACAAAGGCATGGTTCCAGGGGGAACATTGGTCACAAAGATGTAGAGGAAAGAGGCATGGTTCCAGGGGGAGCGATGGGCACATGGGAGATTATTGATATGAGTGATATGACTTCAGTATTGCATGACATGAACTCATTATTGCATTAGAGTGTTTCCATCAATGACAAAGGGGGAGATTGTTTATTAAGTGGGTTGGTTGTCATTGATGTCAACCCTTGAAGAAAGTCTAGTAGCGAATTTCGGTAGCACAATGGTTTGGGTAATGGACCCAAGTTTTTTTGATGGATAATGGTATGAGTTTTGAGATAATTGTAGGTAATACTATTCCATATGGAATGTACATGTCATTCCATTTCCAATGGTATGTGGAACATCACATAACTCCTCATGGTTAGAGAGTTATGGCCATGTGAAGTTGGAGAACCCTCATGAGTCATCTAGAAGCCCCTAAAAGTCAAAGTGTTTGCAAAAGAAATTATTTAAATAATAAAGTTAATGGATAACTCCCTAAAATAAGGAAAGTGGAATGCTACATGAAAGTTTAAATAAGAGGCAAGGCTCTCTCGTTTTAATCACACTTGAACACATTGAATATATTTTGTTGTGTGAAGCTTATTGCAAGTACTCATTGATACATCTGAAGTTGCAAAAGTCTGAGGTAGTATGAAGGGTTGACGATGAAAGTCTCAGAATTACAACGAATACTAAAAAAACCCTAATTTCGGAGGCGTACGCGGGATGACATTGTATTAGGGTGTGTAGATACGTGGGATAACAATGTATTAGGGTGCGTACTTATGTGGGATAATAGTGTATTCGGGTGCGTATATGTTGGTAAAGCCATGGAAACTTGAGAAGATGTATATGCAAAGGTTCTAGATTCCAAGATCAAGCTCCCAGGAAGGTCTACAGTGCTCAGATACATCATATCTATCCATTGGTTCAAAAGGTATGTCTTATTTCTATGAATAGTTGGATTTTGATGTATGCATGAGAAATGGTTATGGAGATTTGAGGATTCTCCCTGGAAAGACTAGTGGTTGCATGGGATCTTCTGTATAAGTCAGATCTACAAAAATACAGTGCTGGTATATTTATCATTGATACTTCTTGTTAGAATTTAGGCACATCTTGTGTTTCTTGGCATGTGGCTAAGGTTTTGTGGTACATGGTTGAGAGATTGTATTGGTGAAGTGGTTGATGTATTGAAAGGTTGAATATCAGAAATGGTTCGATGACTAGATCATGTGAGGGTTATTATACTTGTTCATGATTACACACACCTATATGGCACATGACTAGAGAGAGATATATATGCTTTGGGTAAAGGTTATGTATGAGGATGCATGCACAAAGTATAGTTACAGTATGGATACAGTGATAGGTTGCATATATATGTGAAAGAAGTTGCATAGGGTCATAAGTTTTCAGAAGAAAGAAAAACCTAGTTTTGAGAAGGCATATGCAGGCTGCATAACAATTTGGTCCCGTACATACATGGGCTGCATAACAAATAGGGCGCGTACATATGCGTGTTGCAGCACTACAGGTCACGTACCTGTTATATTTTGTTGATACATGTTTAGTTTAGGTACATATTGATTATAGGGAAGTTGTGCAGGTTGGCTGCATGTCAGTGGACAGATTGATACAGTTGTACAGTGGTATATCTCACAGTGATAGTGTGAAAATTGTTCCATCATTCTACTTCTACTTCAGGGCGGTTGGATGGGGCAAGGACAGGTGGTTTTAGCCACCTTTTTGTTGTAGCTGGAGAACATGGGGGGTTGTAACCTCCTTCTGGTTGTAGCCAAAGAATTGGGGAGTTGGAGCTTCCCTCAGGTTTGATCTTGAGAAACTAGGGGGTTGGAGCCTCTTTCCAGTTGCAGCTGGAAAACAAAGGAAGTTGGTGCTTCCAATGAATGTAATTCTTCAAGATATATAAGAAAACACATTTTGTGGTTTTCTCCTACTTTGGGTTTCCATGTAAAAACATTGGTGTAATGTGTATGTGTATGATTGTTAATTTATTCATTGTGTATTTACTCTGCAAATATTGGATGGTAATGTTACATTGATATAACACTTGCATTATATGGACATAAAGGATTAAATTGCTCTATTACTCATTCACCCCCCTCTCAATAATCCAACATACCTAATATGCAATAACCGTTCGAGATTGAGACTGATGCCTACGGCTATGCTATAGGTGCAATTCTCACTTAGCATGGTCATCTAGTAGCATACCATAGTGAGACACTCTCAAATATTGTTCGTAAATACCACACCTATGAAAAATATATGTATTCCATTGTGAAATCTTGTCTTCAATGGAAACATTACACTCTTTGAAAGGAGACAATCATCCACATTGATCACAAACCTTTGAAGTTCATACAGACACAGGGGAAGTTATGGAATGACCGCCATCAAAAGTGGTCAACATACCTACAACAGTTCCATCTCAACATCAAGTATAAAAAAGGGAGAGAAAATCATGTCACTGACTGCCTCAGTCGCCCTCTGGTTGTTGCACTCACCATAGTGCTCTATTCCTGTGGGGATGAGGCATGTGAGTGGCCCCAACTTTATCAACGTGACCCTAAATTTGCGACCACCTATCAGTTCTTGGGTACAGGAGTGAATGTCACTGATTTTCACATCTAGGATTGACTTTTATTCCATATGGTCCACCTCTGTGTTCCCACAAGCGAGCGTGCAAAGATGATTTGGGAGGCTCACTATAGTTGAATGGTAGGAAATTTTGGCATGGAGAAAATTGTGGCCATTCTACAAAAAAAAAATTATTGGCCAAAACTCTGACAAGGCCTCAACAAGTATATCATATATTGCACTGCCTGTGCCATTTCCAAGCCAATCATCAAGAAGAAAGGCTTATACACCCCTCTTCCTACTCCTAAGAGGCCTTGGGAATCCATCTCGATGGATTATATTTCTGGCCTTTCATCCACCAAGCATGGAAATTATTGTGTATTTGTGGTGGTTGATAGGTTTTCGAATATGGCCATTATCACAACTTGCAAGAAGAGCATCACAACGATAGATAATTCCAAGTTATTCTCCGAACAAGTGTGGGTCCATTTTGGGATACCACAGACCATCACCTCAGATCGGGACAACATGTTCCTCAACACATTTTGGTCAAGTCTTTGGTCACTGTTGGACACCAAGCTCACTAAATCCACTGCTTTCCACCCCCAAACCGATGGCGATACTTAGGACGTCAATCGATGATTGTGCACATACTACACATGTATAAATATAAGCATCTGCATACATGGGATGAGATTCTTCCCTATTTTCAACATAGATACAACAGAGCTCTCCATAGATCCAATGATCATATCCCATTTCAGGTGGGGATGGGATTTCAACCCTTGGGTCCCATTGATGTTGCACTACCTCTTGCAACCACACAGGCAAAGTCTTCCCATGTTCAGTGTGAGGTCGGTAAAGCCACCAGATTCATTGAGCGGATTCAACACATCCGCCAACAGGTCCATGAGATTTTGCAGAAAGCCGGTGCCGAGTACAAGCAACGCCATGATCAACACTAGGTACCAAACCAATTTCAGGTGGGAGACAAGGTTTGGTTACAATTGCAGAAAGAGCGCCTTATAGGGCCCCATCGGAAGCTTCACCCACTTCACTATGGGACTTACACTATCACCAAGGCTATGGATAGCAATTCTTTTGAGCTCAACACTCCACCCTTCCTTGTCTTGCACCCAATGTTCAATGTGGACCTCCTTCAGCCATATTTTCCACCATTATTGGACACCTCAGAGATCGTAAAACCATTGACACCAAAACATGGAACATACATACATTGATCAAATAGTGGACACACAGGTCAAGGGCACTTTCCAACAGAGCATCCAACTTTATCGGGTTGTCAAGGTAGGGAAACTTCTACACCAAGGCAAGTGTCTCACCCGGGGCCAAATTTAGTAGAAGTTTCCTCACTTTATGGGGGAACTCAATGCAATGGAGACCATTTATTCCTAAGGGGGGAGGACTGATCCAGGTGGATATTGGTGGCCATCCACCTATTCCAACTGGCTCCTCTTGACAATATTTAGCTCAACACGTTCTTCTATAATTATTTGTAATTGTGGGTTGTAAACTTTTGGGGCTATCTGAATCCCTACACATCTTATATGTGGCAATTGGTGGCCTCCCACCTAATCCAACTGACTTATTTTAGAAGTTTTCATGTTAGTACATCTTTCTGTACTTCCAGGGCCATTTTGGGGCCCTGAACAATGTTTTTTTAACTTGCTACAATCAAACTATAGCCAGAGTTAGAGTTTGATGAAATAATGTGTATTCCTCTAAAATACCTTTCCAACGGGCTATCACGCGCCTGGAACAGAGGTTGTATGAAAAAGTTACGACCCCAGGAAGTTGAGGTACCAAGTTACCCATCAGGGCCCACATAAATTTTGGTGTTTCATCTCCTATGGTTGGATTTTTGGATGTCTAGGGTTTTGGAATTCATGAGTAATGTTAAAAATGCCTTTGGAACCTCATTGTAATGATTCTTCTTAGATGGATGCGCATAGAAGCCACATCTCTTCTCAGAGATAACTACCACCATTCGAGCAAGTTGTTTCAGTTCTGTAGTTTTATAGTTTCAACCTATTTTATTTATTTAATAGAAGTTATTTTTCACTAGATATTTGTTTTTGTTCTCTGTATCTCTTTGTTATGGTATTCAATCTATTATTCATTTCATTCCGCTCATAAATCTAGATCACTATTAGCGGAATGAAAATTTATTTTTAGATAATTGGTATCATGCCATGAAGAATGATAAAGAGAATAATAGGGTTTACATTAATTCACAAATATCATATTGCATGTTCATGTATGCCTTTAATAAGAGTAGGTTGTTATTTCTATAAACCCTAGGAAAAATCATAATTTCATCAATGTCAACTTGCTGAAAAGATTGTAGGTCCCCACAAAGCATATCCAAAGCACATAAGTTGTGAGGGAGAATGTTCAATTTTTTTAGCATTTGAAAATTACTATGGATACATGATGGGTGTTCTATATGCACTAAAAACACAGTAAAAACCCTTAATTAAATTGTCAACCCGGGGTAAGTAAACTTAGAGTTGTAGCAAAATATATGCCAAAGGTAGAAGACTGGTAGGAGTATAGTCTAACTAAGGAAGGTAGCTATCTAAGGCTAATCTACTCAAGAAAAACTATCTAATGAACAAACCCTACTAAGAAAATTGAAACTTGGTAACCTAAGTACTTTTGGGCCAAGAATCGATGGATAGTTCCTAAGAAAGCAAGTAAAACCCTATGTAAAGCAAACTAGTTCAACAATAAGCAAAGGCAAACTACTAAGCATATCAATAAGCAAATGACAAAAGCAAACTATTTTAACTTGCCAACCTACATTCAATGAGAAACTATCCTATGAAAGCAAATAAATAAACAAGTAAGCAAAGACACCTATCTAACCTATTAAAGCAAATAGACAAGCAAGCAACAACACCTAACTAACCTACTAAAGAAAAAGACAAGTAATCAAAGACGCCTAACTAACCTAATAAAGCAAAAGACGAGTAAGCAAAGGAAACTAACTACTGCAAGCAATCAAAGTAAAACTTCTCATTGAACAACTATCTAACGTAAGAGGCAAGTGGATTAAATGCTTGATGCAAAATTACTTCTAATGCGTGAAAGGGAATCTAAGAGACAACTGGACTAAATGCTCAATGCAATGCATGAAAGGAAATCTATTCTATTGAAAGCAAGAAAGACTAACAACTAATTCTTAATCTATAATAAGCAAACTACTATCTAATCTATCAAAGACTACAACAACAATAAAACTACCTTTTAAAACTATGAAAGCAAGAAACTATCTTTTCTAATCTACCAAAGCAAGAAACTATCTTTAATCTATGAAAGTAGGAAAACTATCTCTTTTAACCTATGACAATTCAAATATAATGTTGGTGGTTGTGTGAATGTCTTAGGTGTTGGATAATATCTCGATGGCACTTGACAACAAAGGAAAATTCCAATGGTATAAGCTCAATACTAATCTCAATGGAAAAATGAAAGGTATGGATTAAACAATCCAATGAGAGTTTAGCCATGACAAAAATAATGTTAAATACCCTGCATATTCATGTATAAACCATCAACAACATAACGAGATCATCATTATGCTTCTACACTATGTAAGCAAAACTAGATTCAACCATTAACTAAGAAACATAATTGCATTTTAATCTATGAAAGGAAATTGCATAAAATAAAACTATGTTATGTTTACTCTATCCATTCAAACTGCAATAAGGAAATAATTGAAAACATAAATTAAACTATGAAAGTAAATTAACAATCTACATTAACCAACAACTAACTAAATGATATCTATATAAAACCGAAGTAAGCAAGCTATAATAAAAAACTGGAACTAATTCTATCCATCCATCAAATCCCTATCAAAGAAAACCCAAATCAAACTCTGTTCTATTCTAATTAAACTTTGTTTTAAACTAGACGATAAAATCATAAATCAAGCATGATCTAACATCTAAATGCACATGGGGTTAGTATGGAGACTTGCAAGTCTGTTCCTAATCTACAAAATCAGTGCATGCTAATACATATCATCATCTAACCTGCAAAACAATTAAAACAATTAAACCACACCAAACTAGTTAACACAATAAAAAACATGCATGTACAAAAAATAAAAAGAGCAATTAAATTAAGAAATGCATAAATAAACATGAAGACAGTTACCAGAGTATTGGTGGGCCCTTCGACAAGTTGTGGTCACTCTCTAAAATCACACCACGAACTTAGTAGGTCGAATTCACCATAAAAATCCAAAAGCCCAGTTCTGGCATAATTCTAGCAATGTAAAATATCAAAATAGAGAAAAACGTATTTGTTCCTATCACACTGATGTATCTAATGCTTATGCTACTTGGTTAACTATCATCAGACCATCCTAGTGGTATTTACAATCTTACAGACCAAGTGGTCGACCACAAGAGGGTCAAACCACTTCTGATTTTGGCAAATTACAATAAATGATGCCCTAACTGATAGAATGTAGTGAGCCAATATTCGTCCTCTTTGGAAAACTGAGATTGAGTTGTCTGGAGCTCAATAGCTGGAGGGGATAAGGAAAAACAAAACCCACGTGCCCAATTTTCCCGTCACTGGCCACCAATACCTTAACTGCCAAGTCACCGTATGTTTTTGTGCAATACACAGTGCTGGACAGAGTGCCGGATCGAGTGCCGGAACAAGTGCCGGAATGAGTGCCGGATCAAGTGTCGGAACTAGAAATGTAGTGCGTTTTTTCCTTGTAACACCAGAAAAACATGAATTATCTCTTACAAATCATAAAACATGATGAATTATACTTGATTCAATCATTAAACATGAATTACACATACCTTATGGCGATCATACCATTTTATCATAAAATTCTTCAAAAAGCTCCTTTAAAATATGAAAAACACATATGTACATGTGGCAAAAGTGTATAATATTCGTCATAGAAATGATCATATCTCAGGCCCAACAATACATATGTTTTGCATTCATATATTCATGATGTCGATATTATTCTTAAATATCCTTAGAAGGACTCATTGGGTATGGTTAATATTAATGTGAAAAATAAATTTATGAAGCTTTGGTACAAGAAAAACAAAATCCAAAATCACATTGGAAAATATTTCTCTTACTAAACAACAAGGTCCCAATGAAAAACATAAAGAAATCATCGTAAGAAGATTAATTTTTTAACATGCATACAAATCAGAGGAACATTCCAAGGACGAATCAAAAGACAAGCCCATAGAAGCACACAAAGTACTTTCCTAGGAATGGTATAACAAGGAAGAGGAATCTATGGAGCACCATTCATTAAAGGAACAAAAAGGTGAAAAGTCAAATAAAGAAGAAAAAATAACTAGGTTTTTTCATATCGCCACCCATAACACTATGAGAAACAACATTCATAAAGGAAAGATCATGAGCATTAGTATCCCTATTATGGACCTACATGGAACTAGAAAAGCACCCAATATCAAGGTACATGGTGGAATAAAATCAACAAGTGGAGATATCAAAATAAAACAACAATAAAAAGGAACCAAAGGAGAAACTATAGTCGATATTGAGATGGAAAGATAGAATTTGTATCCTGTTATCGCAAGATTTGTACTTGTGAAAATCCCACCACAAGATCCCCAAATATTGCGTAATAATGGAAGAAACTTCCACTATCACCTTAGTAGGATATTCCCTCGTTTTAGTGATGGAAGAGGTACACCACAAGGGAGGCTTCCCTAATGACCTCAAGGGATCAAATAGAAAGTTTAGTATCCAAGCCTACTTCCCCCTATCTTGATCACTGGTTTGTTGGTCTAGGTATAGGAAAGAGAAGATGTTGAAGGTGATTTTTGTACCTTCCCGCAACCAGAACACTCTGCAGTGTATATGCAACAATTACCAAGACAAAGTATTAAAAAAAACCTCTTAAGACACTATATGAGACAAATTGTAGTGGTTGTTACAAATTTGAAGCAGTAAACAATTATATAACTGTAATAAATGATTTCTAACCACATAAATAATTATTTCTCAGAAATACCACAATTGACCATGAAAAGTAGGCATATAACCAATAGAATATTATCCAATTGTTAGAGGTGATTTATGAGTGAGTTAATCCACCTTTAGATGACTGTATAAAGAAAATTAATGTAGTTTTAGATGGTTGTAGAAAAATTTTAGAACAACAACAAGAAATAATACAAGTTTGCTAGGGTTAGATTTAGTGGAGTTAGTAGAATTCTTGAGAGATTTAAGAGAGAGTTTTTATCAATCAATTTCATCACTAGAGTTTCTTCTATATTAGTTCTTTTCTATTGATGTTTTTGGTAGCACTGGGAGGTACT
>JASDQU010713743.1:11692-22298 GCA_032191745.1 Picea mariana | reverse complement strand
TGATACTCCATTATCACTATATTCCATGAACTCCTTCATGATCTCCTTCCATTGGTTAAATTGTTTCCTAAAGGAACCCAATCTGGTACCAATTGTTGGAATACTAAGAAGGGGGGTGGGTGAATCAGTATGAGCATTTTATAGCACTTTTATCCACAATATATATTCTTTCACTTTATCAACAATGTTCAACGGTTTATCATCGATGATATATATATATATATATCATCAACATGTAATCATAAGCAACATCACATCAAGAACAAAGTACACCAGTATTTACATAGAAACCCAAATGGGAGAAAACCACACAATTCTTTCTTATATATATCAATAATTCATTCATAGGAAGCACCAACTTCCCAATTCTCTAGTTGCAATTAGAAGGAGGCTCCAACCTGAAGGAAGCTATAAATCCATGAGCTCTCTGGCTCCAACCAGAAGGAGGCTATAAACCCCTGGGTTCTCCGGCTCCAACCGGAAGGTGGCTACAACCACCTAGTTCTCAGGCTTTGTGTGCACAGAGGCAGACCCAGGGTTCAACGCTTCAATAGTGTACCAACAAAACCCTAACTACTGGCCCTTTCGGAAACACCTATGAAGAAGATGAAGTCTCACCCGAGGTAGAGGTAGGGGGGGTTGCAGGACTCAAGTGTCTATAACCTAGCCGAGACATAGATCTATGATCACAATACTTAACAGAGCACTTAGCTAATAACATTCATTAGTTTTTAACCCCTTTATTCACATCTCAAGTTAAAACCCTAGTCACAGACAACGCAGTATTAACCCAAATCTACGCACATCTAACCATCCAATACATAGCATCAAAGAAGATATAGCATCCATTCACAACATATAGCACTAAGCATTCATAGATCTATTCATCATAACAACGCACTAAGAAAATATTTGAACAATATGAACAATCATGGCACAAAGCACATCGACATAGGATATACATGGTTCACCCCCATGTGGGGATACGTCCACCAACTCTTCTTCTTCTTTATTATCTTCTTCCAATCTTCTTACATGCACAGAGCCACAAAAACCATTCTGCATAGGACATGAGATCTGTGCACATGAGATATGCGCGCACCTCGCCAGATCCTCCTTCCTCTAGCTTGGCACAGCACAGAGCCTGCTTACAATCACTTGCACTTAGCTCTACAAGTTCTCAACACGCAGTATGCATAAATCCTACTCTAGCACTTAGCCATCGGCCTAGTAGGTCTCAAAAAATTGAATCTTACTTACATCGCCTAGCTACTTATTTATACATTACAAAAAGGGGCCTAAACATGGGTAAACCCATGGGCCGACATCTCATACATGTTACATAAAACCTAAACCCAAAAAACCCATAAAAGGGGGCGAGATCCCATGATCTCTGCTTCGCCTGGGCGCTCCGTCTTCGACCAGCTTGTTGAAGTCCCAAAATTGGTCAAACATGACCAAGGTCTTCCAAAACTTAGTCAAGGGACAACAGGACCCCAACACTCACCTGTGACTCATCCCGAGTTACTCTGATATGGGAAATTTTGCTTCAAAGGCTTCGATCTTGGCTCATGCTGCCTTGACTTGCTGCTTTGCCAGAGCCTCCTGTTCTGTGAACTCCTAAATGACTTTCTCGGTGACAGGCCCTTCCAAGCATTGCTCCACTGTGGTGACCACTTGTTCCAGCTGTGTACCTTATCCCTCGATCTCTTCAAAAAGTGTGCAGGCTTCATCCTGCACTGGCTGAAGTCTCTAGGTCACTTCCATGACTTTACCTTGGATTGCATTGACCTGTTTCTGAACTGCACGCACCTTCTATGACATTTTCATATTCTCTACCGCTGAAAGCTGCTTCAGTTGTGCTTGCACTGTCGATGCTTGTTGTTTCTCCTCCTAGAGTTGTGCCTCCAATATTCTCATCTTTGGGTCATCTACAAGGAGCTCATAGATCTACGCACTTCAGTCACTACGGCCCTGGAAATTTCTTCTCTCTGATCCCACACTTCCTACAGAGTGAATGGCACTGCTTGCAGTTCCAGTTCTGCTACTCTTGCTTGAAGCTGCTGAATGGCTTCAGGGAGCTTCCCCACTTGGCTTTCAGATGTCTCTTCTTCCATCTGTGCTAGGCCCGACATAGAGTGAATTCCTCTTTACTGCTTCTTTAAATCTCATCTTCTCTACGAGCAACTATTCTTTTTCTTTCTGGATCTGCTCTCTGTCCTCTGTAAACTTCTCCTGGAGGTCATCTTACTCTTGCTGCACAACCCAACGTTTCTCTAGGGATTCCTCCTTTGCTTGCCTCAAGGCCTATGTGGCCTGTTATTTCTCTTCATGTACTCGTCAAAGGTGAGATTTTGTCACATCTGCTAATATGCATAGTTGGGCAGGCTCGTCCCCCACTTCTATACCTTCTGATGATGATGATGGAGTTGTAGACACTGTGTGGCTTGAGTAGAGGGCTTGTTGTACCCCTTTCAGCTCTGCTTCGATCCTGTCATACATTGTTTCCTATTTTTCTTCATTCTGTTGCAAAATATCCTCCGACGTGTATGCTACAGCGGCGATGATGAGGTCAATATCTTCCACTGTGAGCACAGTCTGTAACTGAGGCTTATTGGCTCGTGACTTCTTCTGTACTGAAGGTTTCTTTGGAGAAACCTTTATTTTCTTGGATGTCTCGGCCTCCGTAAGGGCATCCTTAGGTGGTGTCACTTCGCCCTGTTCCTGTTTGTCTTCTTCCTTGTTCTCTTCTTGGTTCACTTCATCACCTCCTCCTCCTTCAGGTGAATCAGGCACAGTTTCCTCCGATGTGTTGTTAATTTCCTGCACTTCTTCCTTCTTCTTTTTCTTCTTACTGCTGCTTGGTCCATCATACTCTTCTCGAGTGACCACAAGAATTTCGATGAGGTCTAGGTCGAAGAGTTCAGTCTATTCAACTGGTACAAGGAATTCTGCAGGCCATTCCTTCGTTATTTCCTCCATATCTTCCTCTGTGAGTTTGTAATAGGACTGGAGCTATTCCTTGTGTTCGTCCCCGCACGTAGTGATGTAAATGAAGTGCCTATCTGCTGGGAACTTCGCAAGTGGCCTGAAACTATGGAGTGTATTCGGTGTCATGAGAGGGAAGGATTCAATGTCCCTCTTCAGCTGCAATTAATAGGTGTGGAACACCGCATTGGATTGTCATTGCTTCGCCATGTCGCTTGAATACCAGAGGGTAGTGAACCTCATGGCCAGTGGTTTGGAAGACTCAACTTCAGGGAAGGTCGATCCCTCTGGCATCTCCCAAGTGACGAAGGCATCGAGAATCAACAACCAGCTTAAGTGAAACTCATAGCCCTAGTCTTGTTCTTCACGACAATCTTTCTCCAACTGGTTGATGAGGTAGATCGCCCAATTCATCTGCATTCCTTCAATGCATTTTCCTACGAGGTCGACGAAAAACCCCGTGAATTGCATTGGTCTATTCTTCCTGATGAGCTTACCAGTGATCAACTGGAAATCTAGGCTCACTACGCCATCTTGTATGGAGGCTACCTTGTAGCCCTCCTTCCCCTTCTCCACATTGTCGTAGGTGTCCTTTATTTGCTGCGCTAGGGTGCAATCTACAGCCTTCCCTGGGTAGAATTTATAAGGGTCTGGTCCCTGCATACTTAATCTAGTGATCATGTGGATCAACACCGGATCCACAGTCACGCACATGTATGACTATATATAACCTTCATGGAAGTAGTATAGGAGGATTTTAACACACGCGTTAACGTCCTGATGTCTGCTGAAGTGGGGTATCTTCATGACATTGAGCATACTGGACCTAGTAATCTCCTTAGTCCATGGCAGGGGGACTATCTTTGAATTCTTCCCCATTGTCTTTGTCAAGTACTTATGCGGTGCGAGCAACACATAATTATTCCTGTCTCCTAGGTTAAATTTGTTGATCTTAAGACCAGGGATCCATCCTAGTTGTGGTCCAACTGCGCGTATCCCCTTTGGGAGGTACGCAGTGATGAGGGTGTACTCAAAGTCTCTCGGAACACTGTCACGACTAACAGTGCCAGCCAGGGGTAGGATGCAGACGGGAAAGATCGACAGGATTAGATTTGTGTTCGCCAAGTCATCACGATGCTTGCTTATTTTCTCTGTCACGGTTTAGGAGGGCCCAGATCGTTGTGCAGTCGATGGGGATGCTTGAAATCCTCTCGTCGACGAAGCTTGTGCTCCTGCGGACATGACATTCTCAGCCATAATATCTATGAGGATCTCCTCCATAGACTTCTCTACTGCACTGCGTTCGCCTGACATACCCGCTCAAGATCAGATATCTCGGGTAGGCAGACAAACACTCAAGGTAAGTGAAATGGGTGGTGAGGTCTCAGTAAGGAATGCGTGATAGCAATTAGTTCTCTATGGGCTCAGATAATCTCAAAAGTGTTCCCGGTGAGACATTTGACGGATTAAATAGCTAATGTCGTAACGGATTCCTCCAACGGGCAATAATGCCTCAATCCATCTATTATGGCATGGTCCCAACGATCCAATGGCGAATTTTTCGACAATAACTATGTTTCTAACCGTTCCGGAGCATCATTCTAACAGTCGGGATGCCTCCAACGGTCATATTGCTTCACCGTGGCGAAGTGCGAGTCTATGTTGTTCTACTATTCTAGCCAGGTTCAAGTTCTGCAAGCCTGCTTTCTGCGAATTCTTCTCTGGAACCTCGTGTAATTTGTCTAGCTTTGCTTTCTTCTTGCTGAGTTTTCTGGCTTTCTTTCCTATGATCTAAGTCACTAGGTTCCTCTTTCCATTTTTATTCTTATCGTCTCTTAGCATAGTAACTTTGCACTGCTGAGGGTCTTTCACAGGGTTTAAGTGGAATACCTCTTCTCTTACTACTTCGGGTGTAGGCACTCTTCTCTCCTGCATGGATAGGTTTTTCAAGCCTTCCTGCATTTTCTCAAGTTCGACAGCTAAGTCTCTGGCCCTCAGTTGCTTCGACTTGTTCTCTTATTCTTCTATTAAGCGCGTTATTATCCTAGCCATGAAATCTCTTCATTCTTTTGTTTTATGTTCTATAGCTTCCTCTTCTTCTTTCCTTCGGATCTGATCTTTCTCAATCCAAGTCCTTCATAGAAAAAGTGCAAATGGGGTGTTGCTCTCAACAAACTTAATGACCTCAAATTCTTCTTCCGTCGATGCTCCATGAGCAATCATAGGTACATGAGTAAGTCTTCCACATAGGGTTATCATATTTCCTTTAAATAATCCTATTCCCCCCAATGAAGGAATCATAGCAGGCTTTCCCAAAATTTTCCAAGTACTTTATGTCATGATGTTCACCTGTGTTTTTGCATCCAATACATAGTCTATGTCAAAGTCTCTTATTCTTTTTTCTATGCACTCCTTCTCTTTTAAGATCTTTGATAAACTAATGTCTCTGTGATTATTTAGTGTTTCTTTCATCTGCAATAATATAGTCTCTGATTCTTTCTGGTGTTCTAGCATATTCTTAGTCTCTTGACCTCCCTTATGGCTTTCTTGTCTTATATTCATCTTTTCAAATTTAGCAACCATTCTAGGGTAGTCCAAAACTTCATGACCAACGACTTTACAACAAAGACAAATAGGGCCTCTACCAGGGCATTCCTTAGCAAAATGTCTCAGTCTTCTGCAACTATATCAAAAAGTCAATCCTCTTTTTCTCTTAAACGATCCCCAACCTTTCCTGTACTGCGCACTAGGATCACAATGATTAACATGCAAAAAATTCTTTCTAGGATCATGCATCCACCTTTTAGTCCAAAAATTCTTTCTATGCATAGGAATAACATATATTTCATTATTTCTATCAGATCTTTTCATATCAAATATTCTTTCTTCTAGCTGTGCCCTAGTTTTCAGACTAGGATAAGATCTATCAAGCATACCTAGATACATTCTTTCGAAACAAAAATTTCCCCTTATCTTACCTTTATCAGAGCACAAAGCTTTAATATCTTACCTCTGTTCTTCAAATATTATTCCCTTATTAGCACAGAGCTTCGCAATTCAAATAGAATATTGTGCACCACACCAACAAATCTACACACAAAGCTTTCTCTTTTCTTCAGTTCCCAACAATCACAATTTCAGGTCTCGACAACGGAACCATTTGTTGGCACAGGGGCATACTAGGGTTTAACGCTTCAACAATGCACCAATAAAACCCTAACTACTGCCCCTTTTGACAACACCTGCAAAGCAGATGAAGTATCACCCGATGTAGAGGCAGGGGGTGTTGCAGGACTCAAGTGTCTACAACCTAGATGGGACACATATATGTGATCACAATACTTAACAGAGCACATAGCCAATAACATTCATTAGTCTTTAACCCCTTTATTCACATCGCAGGTTAAAACCCTAGTTACAGACAGTGCAGTATTAACCCATATCTATGCACATCTAACCATCCAGCACATAGAATCAAAGCAGATCTAGCATTCATTCACAACATATAGCACTAAGCATTCATAGATCTATTCTTCATAACAGTGCACTAAGCAAATATATGAACAATATGAACAATCATGGCACAAAGCACATCGACACAGGATATACGTGGCTCACCCCAATGTGGGGCTACATCCACCAACTCTTCTTCTTCTTTATTAGCTTCTTCCAATATTCTTACATGCACAGAGCCACAAAACCCAGTCCGCATAACACAGGAGATCTACGTGCACCTCGCTAGATCCTCCTTCCTCTAGCTTGGCACAACACATAGCCTTCTTACAATCACTTTCACTTAGCTATGCAAGTTCTCAACACGCAGTATGCACAAAGCCTACTCTAGCACTTAACCATTGGCCTATTAGATCTCAAAAACTTGACTCCTACTTACATCACCTAGCTACTTATTTATACATTACAAAAAGGGGCCTAAACATGGGTAAACCCATGGGCCGACATACCATACCCATTACATAAACCCTAAACCCAAAAATTTCGTAAAAGGGGGCGATATCCAGTGATCTCTACTTCACCTGGGCGCTCCGTCTTTGACCAGACTGTCGAAGTCCCAAAATTGGTCAAACATGACCAAGGTCTTCCAAAACTTGGTTAAGGGCCAACAGGCTCCAACTTGAAGGAAGCTCCAACTCCCTGATTATTCGGCTCCAACCGGAAGGAGGCCACAACCCCCTTTCCTTGCCTCATCCTACCGCCCTGAAATATAAGTGTAGACCAAATATCACAGACTCTTCCACTATCACTACCATAAACCATGTCACTGTCACTGCCATTGCCACTGTCACTGTCACTGTCACATCACTGTCGTTGTCACTATCACATCAACCTATCCAACCTGTCACTATCTCATCCAAAAACCATATCCACTCTCATCTGCATGCACCTCATGCCAAGATCACCAAGAGCATATATCAAACCATATGCTCAACATCACCAACACATGCATCTACCAAGAATGCACCAATATCACCACATACCATCACATGATATGTGTCTCAATCAAGTACCAAATTGTACCATGCATCAACCTATACATGTACCATCAAAAAGTGCATCAGCCGTGCACCAAACCTATATCACCACCTGTACAACAAGTGCATCAACCATGCACCAACACCTGTATCATAAACACTTGTACCATACCATGTGCCAACCATGTACATCAACACCATACCATATACCATAAGATATCATCAATGAAGTGCCTCAACCATATGCCAAGAATATGTGCCAAATGCGTACCAAGCATATATCAAGATCAACAATAAGTGCCTATATCAATGTACCAATACCAATAACATCATCAACCATACAACATTCCAGCCATGTAACTCAAACAAGTGTCATATCACTCATTATATTCCTCAACCAACTACCATAAACCATGTGCCAATGTATCCAAGATATGTACCGGCAATGTATCTCAACAAGTAGACCTAAATCGACATGCATCATACATCCAATGATGTGCCTCAAGTCATATACCAACACCCTCAACCACATGCCTCAAGAATGCTCCTCAAAATCACCAAGATACAACCTCATAACACAATATACCAAGCCTCAAATATGCACCATAACATGTAACTACACCAGAAATCAAACCAGCTATTAATGCCTATAATAAATGTACCATCACATTAACAAGATGCACCAAATCACATGCTATCATCACCATGCATGTACCATAACATCAAAACCATAAGCCTTAACCCTTATTTCTCATACTATAGTTGTTATTTTACTCTGTAAAGTGACCTGCAGCTTCTTCATACCTTCAACAACTTGGTACCAACATGCTATCTCAATTCTAGAAGTGCCTCGCTGGAAAAACACTAGATGACCCGCGAGGATGCTTCGCTTGACAGATATAGTGCAACCCATGAGGATCTCAGTAATTAGGGTTTTTCAAAAACCCTTGCCTTCTGCACCTCTGAAACTCTTGCACTTTCTTCATTGCCTCATACTTCCCTTCATATTCACCAAACGACCAAAATAGACCATAACAAAATCACTAGACCATAACAATTCACTATATATATATTCAATGTAAGTGTGTGAGTGTGCTTGTGAATGAATCCTGGAGGGGTATTTATAATTTTTGTAGGTAACTTCTTCCCTTAATTTAGGGCTTCTAGAGATCACTTGTTACAACCACTTTACCACTTTAACTAATTGACTTGTAACTGACTAGGACTTCTTAACCCTTCCTTGGGGTTTCCAACTTCACAAGGCCATATCTCCCTAACTGTGAGGAACCACGTGGCATTCCACATATAACTGAAAATGACATGACGTGTACTATTCATCTATGATGGTCTTACCTACAATTTCATTGTCCTTCATGTCGTTATTCCTCAATCAAATTTGGTTCCCATAAGCACACCTCTTGGGATGCATGTAGACTACATCAAATGTACCCAACTAACTCATCATCAATATCGATCATACAAATGATAACCAATTGTCCAACGATCTCGTCCACATCTCTGGGGCTTCTGGACTTCTCCAAGGGTTGACATCAATCTCTAAGGATTGACATCAATCTCCAAGATCACTCTCCAAGGGTCGACGTCAATGATAACCAACTATCCAAACCAATTGTCCAACAATGTAAGGTGCATATTAAAGATGACTATTGAGATATTTAGGTAAGTGACTCTTCTCTGCTCACCCTATGTTGCTTATTTCTTCTTTTTTTGTTCAAGTTTGATTCCCTTACGATTCACAATCTATGTTTTATAATTTTATCATCAAAGATTTTACCCACCATTTGATTTTTCATAAGCTCTTGAAACATATGTTCAGTCAATGGTCCACATTGTGTACATAACAATTTTAAATGTAATGAATTGTTTGTATGGTTTTTAACTTTTACCATTTTGTTTCATAAGCTTTTGTAACATACACTCATTCATCAGTCCATAATGTGTGCATAATGATTTTAAATGTAATGTATTGTTGGTATGGTTTCTGGCTAAAATTATAGAATATGTAGTGAAATCCAGAAACCCTACAAACAATATGATCAACGGGGAAAATATAGATTCTAAAATTATAGATGTAGTTTAATAGTTTAGTCACCTTATCTTTGGAATTGGTTTTTACAAACTAATTTTAGGCATGATAAATGTAGAGCAACTTTTAATAGATGTTAAAAAAATTCCCTAATACTTTTGTGAGAAGTGGTTTAAGGCCTTTGCTCTGAGCTGGCAATAAGCACCTCCATTAGGTGTTTTCTACAAAATTATAAGTGTTCCATTGGGTGTTCTATTTACAAGGAGAATACACAAGTTTTGTGAACTTGGGGTTGGCACAACGTTTGTGGAAACTGCCTTGGAGTAAGGCATGAGTGGATGTGGTCCCAAAGGAGAAATGGGTCTGCGTAGCTAAGAAATGGGCGTTATAAAATATGTGACAAGGAGAAAATATCTTTGAAAATATATTAACATATGTACTTTTCTATACATACAAATGTGCAAATAAAGTGTACCCTAAATGTTCATTCATGTAAATTTAGATTTTCTCAGATTTGAATTTTCTTGGATGATGTTTACTTTTGGTTGAATTTTGCACATAGATAGGCTTCGTGGATGATATTGAATAAAATTTTGATAACAAAATTCATCTAGAAGGGAATTACATTTGTTAAAAGAAAAAATGTTGTGGGAGTGGGAATTAACCTTTTGATATTGCAAGGTAGTTGTGAATTAGCCTCAAGATTTGTTGTTTTGGATTCTGATTTGGTAAAGAATGGGATTTTTTATGTATTTTTATTTTTCCTTATTTTATTGATTGAATATAGGTATAAATTATTGAGAAATTTCACCTCTCAGTTATCCTAAGAAAGATAAGAAAAAAAAACAACTTTTACTTGTTGATACATTTGGTATCCATCAATGCTCTAATCAACCATGTCAATTCTGAAAATGAAGTATATGATCATCCACTCTCATTTTTGTTTATACTTGTTTTTGGTGTGGAAACATCTATTTGATATTTTGCAAGTAGCTTAGTGAATGTTAAAATGATATGTTGCAAATAGCTTTGTGAATGTTAAAGTGATATTTTGGATTAACTAATTTATATACTAAGCATA
>JASDQU010713743.1:0-11592 GCA_032191745.1 Picea mariana | reverse complement strand
ACAAATTGTTGGAGGAGAAATCCATGCACTGAAGACTTTGAAGTTCACCAAGTGACATTGGAATTGGACCTTCAAGTGAGTTGCAAGAAAGATTAAGGTATTCTAGTTCTTTGCAACTTCCAAGCCCACTTGGAATATAATCAGTTAACCGATTTGCAGAAATATCTATAGCTTCAACCATTGTCATCTTGCTTAGCTTCAAATGTAGGGAGCCCTCTAATAAATTGTTTGAAATGTTGAAATAGAAAGCTAAATTTGCAAGACCTACAATCTCTCGAGGTATCTCACCACTGAGCATGTTGTATGAAAGGTCTAGTAGTAGTAAGTTCACACATTTTCCTAGACCTACTGGTATTTTTCCTGATAACTGGTTCATATGAAGATCTAGATATCTTAATTGTTGGAGGCTACCAATAGAATCGGGGATGTTTCCTGAGAGATTATTTTCATAAATTTCTAGGAGCCCTAATCTTTTGAGTTGCCCAATTTTCACTGGGATGTTTCCTTGTAAATTGTTATGTCCAATAGCTAACCTTTCCAACTTTTGGAGCATTTTAAGTGTAGCCGGGATTTCCCCCGTGAAAGAATTATATTGTAAACTAAGCAATGTTAAACTAGATAGATTTCCAATCTGTGGAGGTATTTCCCCTGCAAATCCATTGAATTCCAAGTTTAGGAAGTCTATTTCTCTAGAGAGGCAGCCTATAGAAAAGGGCAAACATCCCGTGAGATTATTCTCGCCTAAATCTAAATTTTGTAGGGTGGAACAGTTAGTAAGCACAGTAAGAATGGGCAAGTTTGTGGTGCTGCCGCTAACGAGTTGATTCCCACCTAAGTCGAGCATTTGGAGCTGCGTCAACTTACCCAACTCCATGGGCACTATTCCGCTGAGCTGATTACTACCTAAGTCGAGCAAGTGAAGGTTCGTACAATTGAAGAGGGAAGCAGGAATGCTGCCACTCAACTGATTAGCACCCAGATAGAGTTCAGTCAACCGCATGTTCTTGCGACACAAGTCCACGGGAATGTGACCAGTCAACTGGTTAATAGTGATATCGAATATTTGAAGATTTGTGAAGTTAGAAAAGGAAGATGGAATTTGTCCTGTCAGATGGTTAGCTTGCAGACCTATAACTCTTACCTGGCTTAGCATACCCAATTCGGAAGGAATACTCCCAAGAAAGTTGTTGTTAGTCAAGTCTACATAGTCCAAAGAGGTTATGTTTCCCAAGCAGGCCGGTATTTCTCCCGTCAAATTGTTAACTCGTAAGTTAATGAATTCTAAGTTGGGGAGAACACATAGTTCTGAGGGAATACTTCCTGACAGATTGTTAAAGGGGAAAGAGATGAACGATAAACTACGGCAGCGACCAAGAGTGGGCGGAATAGAACCTTGGAGTTCATTCAGATACAGGAAAATCTTCTTTAAGCGAAACAAATTTCCCAACTGATAGGGAATGTGACCATGAAAACTGTTATCGCTAAGGTTAAGTATTCTAAGAAAGGAGAGATTGCCGAGAAGAGGAGAGATTGTACCTTGCAACTCCATGCTGGAAACATTGAGTGAAACCACTCTCTGTCTGTGCCGACTGCATGTGACACCTGTCCATTCGCAGAACGAAACATTGGGTTTCCACGAAGCGGTTAAATTTTGAGATGGATCATAGGTGATTCCAGACAGAAATCCTAGCAGCGCCTCTTGATCAGAAGCATTGCTGAGATGAGGATGCCGGCGGTGTGATATTTGAACGGTGGAAACTATGAGAGGACTAAGAAAGAGAATGAAAAAGGAAAAGAGGAAAAGTATTCTCGTAAGACAGCATAAAAGAGAAGGAACGTTACAGATCTCCATCTTCTACTCCTCTCGACAGAATGGGAATGGTTTGAGTTTCTTCGTCAATTTATAGAAATTCATCTTTGAATTCGGAATTTATTACGCGCCGATAAGAATAAAAATTCATAGCCTTCCTTTCACGGGGTGAAAGAGCAAGCGATTAATGAGTGAACCCGTACAGCATTCCATATAAGCGATTAATGAGTGAACCTATTAGCAGTGGCCGTCGAAAAAGTAGGCGATTAATTAGTGAGCCACCGGAATGACATTTGTTTTCCAACAGCCGCTGCCCCGTTCACACTGGATTAGCCATTTTGTTCCCCGTTCAGACGGCAAAAAGTATCTCCCAATTTACCTACACGTGGACACAATTTCTTCGTAATTCTTGTGGACCACCCTTTCAAATAAGCGATTAATGAGTGAACCACTGGAATGACATTGTTTTCCAATAGCCTCTGTCCCGTTCACACCTCAAATTAGTACCTTCCCCGTTCACAATGGATTGGCCAATTTGTTTTCCAATAGTCACAAGGCAAAAAGTAATTTTCGTACACGTGGACACAATTTGTTCGTAATTCCACTGAAGAAGTCGTGGGCATGATGGGACTATAAAAGACATAATGAATCGACCATTTTGTCAGGAGTCATCATACCTCTTTGGACGTACCACCAAACTTATAGAGAAATTCGGGTCGACTAACTTTTAAATACAACTTTTGACCTTAATCAAAAAGTATGGTCTAACATGTTGTAGAAAATTTGGGTAGGCTAGATTTTAAATACAACTGTTAAACTTAATATATATATATATGGTCTAACATGTTGTAGAGAAATTAAGGTCGGCTAACTTTTAAATATAACTTTAGAATTTAATAAAAAACTATAGTACAATATGTTATCTTAAAATAAAACAATAATATAACTTTAGAATTTAATAAAAAACTATAAAAAAACCTATAAAAAACTATAGTACAATATGTTATCTTAAAATAAAACAATTAAATATATAAGTAACTTTTTTTTAAATTACCTTCAAACCTTAGAATTCGGGTCAGCTAACTGTTAAATACAACTTTGACCTTAATAAAAAAGTATGGTCTAACATGTTGTAGAAAGATTGTAGAAAAATTCGGGTAGATGAGATTTTAAATACAATTTTTGAACTTAATAAATATATTTATATATATATGGTCTAACATGTTGTAGAGAAATTAAGGTCCACTAACTTCTAAATATAACTTTAGAATTTAATAAAAAAATATACTACAACATGTTATCTTAAAACAATTAAATAGGAAATTTTTAAAATTACCATCAAACTTGAGAAAGGTAGAAATGTTTTAAAGATATTTTAGTTGGTTAATTTTATAGAGAATTTTTTATTTTAAATATTTTATATTACATCTCTATAATATTAATAAGAAAATATTGATGATGTGTATTAAGGAAGAAAAAAAAAAATTTGTCGAACTAATTTTCTACAAAACTTTTGACTTTAAATATTTTATATTGCATTTCCATAAAATTAATAGGAAAGAGTGATGATGTAGAAAAGAAAAAAATTAAAGATATTTTGGTTCCCTAATTTTTTGGGGAACTTTTGACTTTATACATTTTTTTTTGCACCTTCATAAAATTAATAGGAAAACATTGATGATGTGCATTTAATGAAGAAAAATAAATTTAATAGTCAATCACCTCTTCACATGGTTATCATGCATGTTGTTATTTTATGGTATATAAAAAAAAATGATACATTTTTCTTTGGGATTGATTTGGTATAGATTATGGTTTTATAATAAATTTTCATTGATTTTAATGAAAGAAAGGAGTGTTCTATGAGAAACATGTTTTTTTCTTTTTCATCAAGAGTTTGATCTACTTAATCATTCTGAGCTAGTTCTCTTGCAATCATAAATAACCTACCCATTGCCATTTAGGGGCCATTACTTTTGTATCCTTCATTTAACACAAGAATTATCACAATTGGCTTAAGTAGACCACATATTCCCAGTGGCACCCATGGTACTTGTAATGTACTATGCCTACTTAATATGAAATTAGATACACCCTATGCAAATAAATTAAGCATAGGGAAACATGCACATGAATTTACCCATGCAATTGACAACATAATAAAACCATGAATGTATACATTCCCAACAAACATAACAACATTATTAACATTTACATAGTGGAATAATCAAGATAAAAGAGAATATAAACTTATTTATTAATGGTTGAACCAACTGGCCATGTGCAGGGGACATTCCTCCCAGCCATAAGCATTTTCGTTATGTTTCTCTTAATAGAAGGCCACCCCCAAGATAAGCCTATGAGTCCATAAGGAGGTATGACCCTCTTGGTTGTCCACTCAACTTTCAGCAACCCAAAATCCAGGTTCTACTCTAACAATAGTTCCAATCCACCAACTCTCTTCCCTTCAACCTGGGCAACCCAAGGAATGGGATCCCCCTTCTTTTCCATGTAGTCCTTTGCGCCTTCCCACTTCCCTCCAAGGCTCCAATGCACTCAGTTGGCAAGGAATCTCATAGTTGGGGACTCCAAAAACTCTCAATTGCTCCAAGAGTGCTCACACCAGCCTTGCCGAGGTTCTTGAGCCATTTCCTCAACAGGAAATGCAATTACATGCTTACAAGCTAATTATGGGCAAAAAACTCATACCTTTCATGGTTGTTCTAACACACAACATGGTTGGTGTTATTTCCTAGCACTCAACTCTCCTCTTGCTTCCCAAAACCAATATGTAAAACTAACAGAAAAATGCACTCAGAATTCCTTTTCTTCTCATGCAAGCTTGACTCTCACATTTCCCAAAAAGCAGTTGTACTCAACCCATGTTGTCATAAATTTGTGAGTTGACCTTTCCCGCCTACCACTCTTACATCACTTTAATATCTTTCTTTATATTTCAAAGGTAGTAAATTTTAATATGAAATGGCTTGGATTAATATAAACGGATAACCCCTTGGACCCCTCTTTAGACCCCTCTCTTGTGGAATCATATCCCCTCATTATTATGGTCCTACTTGTACCGCAACCATCAATTATTATTTTATTAATTATTTCAATGTAAAAAATGCATAGTTCACCCCTTGACCATATTTATCAATATGGGAACTTCGCCCCAAACAGTTTGGCTCACCAACCTAAACCACATTTACATAATTATATAATAATTTGTGGGGATTAAAAATAGGGATGCTACATCCCCTCCCCCTTATTTTTGCACTGTCCTTGGTGCACAACACCATACACGTGTGCATACATATTAAAATGCCATGCTCTCCAACCTTTAATCAACATATAGGCTCTTTGACCTAGTATCGCATAGGCACTCTAGCCCAAACATATTCACATAAGCACTCCACTACATAGTCCCTTGGGCGATCCATCATTTTCCAAGGTGTTCTCGTGCAAGGAGAGAACCAACCTACCGCTAGACTTCCACTACCATTTTGTAACATGTAGAAATCATAGGGTCCCAATGTCCTAAGAATATCCTTCTTCCCAAGCTCCCAAGTTCAATAGTTATCATTTCATCCTCTCATAATGTTTGGCTCTCACCACAATAGGTATTGGTCTTCTTCACGGTCTTACACCATTTCCATATCCAAGACCATTCTTCCTGCAATATTTCTCAACTTTCACTCAGCCAAACAAATTGCAAGTATTAATGCACATTTTCCTTTTATTACTCATTTACAATAGCTCACAAAGTGATATCAAAATTGTAAATACTAATAATTCAATCACTTCTATCTGTTAATCATATTAAATGGAGTAAAACTGTCATTACTTACACATGCATTATCAACACCCAATATTTTCATAATGCAATAAACATTACCAATAAATTGATGTGCCAATACCCATGACCACATCTACACAATGCATCCTTTCATTGACTCTAGAATACCACATATCTTTGTCATGTATTCCACCATGGTGAGTTGGAAGGTCTAGCCAATGCCTCAACACATCATCCAAACTCTTCCCCATTTACTTGTTCGACTATTTGGATACCTTCCTCTTCGACCCATACACAACACTAAGAATAAAATACTTTAGTTCTATTTAGTGTCAGCAAAGAGGTTGCAATCCAAACATTAGTTAAACAAGATAATACCATTGAGCACTTGTATGGCATTATAGCCCTTTCATATCCAACCACAACATGGGCTCACACATGGCTAGCTCTATTGGAATTCATTTCTATAGCAGGAGTATGCCTTCTAACTTGACTTGGTCATGATCTCATAACCAACATGATGTACTATGCAATCAAATTTCCTATAATTTCATTCAACCACTAACAACATTTGTATACTCAAGGCTCTCTTCCTTTACCACATCAATTCAAATATTGAAATTTACTGAGGAAATTATTACCTTAATTCCCTTCAACATTTATGTGCCATAAGAAATAAAATGCATACTTGCATGACTACTATCAAATTACTTGATGCTACTTGATCCACTAGTATTTTGCAAAAGCTCGCATGCTCCCTTCACCAACCTCTTGATCAACATTGTACCATCATCACTTGTCTTCATATGGATGGTTTTCATATGCAGTAGCACCACCATCATCATCTTCAACCATGCTATAAATTTTTTTACTGGATACTGTTATAAGAAAAATCTGTCCATAGGGATAGATCCGACCTATCCATCTATGAAGCCAGTTACAGACTCTTTGATAGCTCGACACGAGGCAAAGACTACCCGCACCTCAGGTGGTCTTTTTCCCGAGGCGGTAATGAAGGGGAAAAATAAAGGTGAAAGACTTACAAGAAGTCTTTCTCAGGACCACCCACCCTGGGTGTTATCCTTCCTTAGCTTCCCGGATGGCCAAAATGGCCTGGGGGGTGAAAATTATGGACAATGGGATGAAAACAAGCTCGCTAATTTTTAGAACAATGAACTAAATAAAGCGGACAACGAATTTTTCACTTCCTTAAAGCATTGGAAATTGTCCCAGAATGGGTCCCTGGGATAAATCGGTGTCCTGGGTAATCAACCAATGAATGCCTTGAGTAAAAGGGTGTGAAACAAGGGTAAAAAGGGGGCTTAAAAGCTACAACCAAGTACTTTTAAATGGTTGTAAATTGTGAACAACAAGTTGTTCAAAGCTTTCAAGGTAGGGAAACAAGCCCGGAATGGCTTGATACCCCCCGGGGTGACCCTGGAAGTGATCCTGGAAGATTGTTAAATCAAAAGTGGGCTGTAAAAGTGGATGAACAACCTTGTAACAAGCTGTTACGGCTATGATATAAGGGAAAGTATTCACAACTTCAATTTTGGTTCATGAGTGAAAAGGTGGAGTGACGAAAGGTTGACTTTAAAAGTATTTTATTGGTCAATTTTTTGTTTTTATCACATGCCTTGGCCACCACACCATTTTGAAGGTTATCTCGATCAGGCAAACACATCCCAGAACCGTGCCAACCAATATAAAAAGAGTAGTCCTAGCATACCATGGTGGTTAGGTTGAAGAGTGCCCCATGCAGTTCAGAGAAGCATGGATTAGCCACTTCTAGTCACTAGTGCTTTCGGGCTCTTAAAGCCGCTTGGATGGAAGAAGGATACCTGCAAAAAGGAAGACGCTCAGAACCCCCCTAAAGAGGGTTTTTTCTGAGCTTACCCAAGCAGAGTAGTATTCCAACTGAGTTAAGCTAATCAACTCCTTGACCATGTGGTATTAACGAAAGACCACTTGACTTGTACTAACTAGACAACTTCCAAGGGGCTCCTGATGAAGAATCCTTGGCTTTGACTCTTAATATCCTACAGAATTGAAATTGCATAAACTGAAATACCAGGCCATCCACGTGGCGAGGTCACATCTTTCCTTCACAAGCGTGCCTCCTGGTTACTGAATTTGAAATCTATTTAAAAAATATACAGATAAAACAAGTAAATAGATAGGTGACATATATGTCACGGCTAGATAATATGTATATGTAAATATCTAAATAATATGAGTTTTTGTTTTTAGTGTGTGGGGCGAACCCCTGAATTGTTTTCAAGTTTTTTTTTTTGTTTTTTTTTTTTTCTTGCGGCATTTTGCATATATTTATCTTATTGATTTTGCATGGCCCCTTTTAGGGGAAACCACCTATAGATTAGTGAGTGAAAAGTGATACAATGAAAAATATAGCAAGATTAGATAATTACAACATGACAATTACACCATTCAACGCAAAGGAATGGGTTGAGGCTCTTTGCGAATAGCAAAGCCACCATATGCATGAAAGCCACAACTAACTCCTTGTATGGGGATTGGAAATTTAGTGTTTGAAATATAAAAGCTGTGATGGTTATCTACACAATTATTAACCAGATGTTTTACATGAATTCACAAGTGAACCATTCAAACTACCTACACAAATCAAACATATAAACATTGGTATGTGTATCAGAAATTTTTGGAGTGAGTGCAAGTGATAATTAAAGTGTATATGAGAGTAATTGGGTAGGATTTACTAATCGAAATGTGTGGTTTTCTTCACTGCCCTGCTGGCCCCTTTGCCTCAAACAGGTCTCTAGGTGGTCCCCAACCGCTTAAGAGAAGCAGAGTGGGTGACAGGTTGTATCCTTGCAGGAAAACAACGAAATTTTAGTATTTATGCATGGAAAAAACTGAAATAAACATAACAGAAATTTACACATAAGAAGTATATAACAACCAACTAAGATGACTGTCCCGTGGGGGGAAATTGACCAAAATGATCGATTTTCATATTTGGGACAGCAAGGTTAATGGTAAGAAAACATAATAGAAATATACATGAATGAAAAGATAAAGAAAACAAGTATGAACAACCAGCTAAGAGGTCTATTTAAGGGTTCTCCTAAGGGACCCTAGGACTCCCAGCCACTAGCTAAGGCTGAAAACAATTGAATACTTCAGAAAATCTGCACTAAACACATTAAACAAATTAAACCAAGTTGTTAGAAGATGAAAGTAAGCAAGTTAAACCCAAGGAAGCAACAACAAACACCTAGCTAACCAATCCCTCCTGAAGATAGCTAACATAACAAGCATTTACCCCTACCCCTCAACCCTTAACCAACAAGTGACACATCCAACAACTAAAATTCAACAAGTATCACACACACAAAGAGTCTTGTAAATTTCAGCAGAGCTTTGTTACTATATTCATCCCTTTTTTACAATGCCAACCCTCTTATTTATAAAGGAGAGGTGAAGGCTTAGGGTTAGGTCACAAGACACTTGTCACTTTTGGAAAAGTGACAAGTGGACCAACCCTAAAGTATTTTTGTCTTTTTACAAAAAGTAATCTTATCCTAAAGAGAACCTTATCCAAAAGGGGATCAAATCAGATTTGATTTGACCCTTCAATTTACATAGTAAAATATGCCAAAAAGTCAATCGTGCGAGAGTTCATATTACAAAAAGTATTTTTTCATAAAATGACAAAACTTGATATGCCACATCACCATTTTCCTTGGGATTTGTGCCATACGAAAGGCTCTTTGACTTCTACCATGTCTTGCAGCTGTAGGTGAGGTGTTTTAGGACAATACTCGGTCATCCATGGCTGGCGGATTCATCGGAATGAAACCCCAAAGTGTGGGTAATTGCTGAGTTGCTTTGGAGGGAAAGGGGCCTTTGGGCTTTGGTCATTGTAAGTAAGAAAATGCTCACTGTTCGTGCACTTTTTAGACCTGATTATGCTCCCCCTTTGCTGCCTATAAGTTTCCCTGTGAGCTAGCTAAAACATGGATTCGATTTGGGCTTGTTTCGGAGAGAGGACCCCTTGGAAGTAAACTTTGAGAGGTTATTCCTCCATACCAAATAGCCATAAAGATATTCTTTATTGTACCCATGATGTAGCTATGTCTGCTATATATCCACTGCCTTTCGTTTGGCGCAAATCTGACTCTGGATGAGTAAGATATGGCCCCGAGAAGGTATGCAGATGGAGTCAGCCAGGAGACTGATTAGGGAAAGAATTTGAATTTGGGGTAAAATTCTGGGTTGGAAACTAGAATAGACAAGCTGCTACAGGCCTGCATACCTATAGCTGAAATGGGTTTTTCTCATATGGACCAATTCAGCCTCGGAGGCCCCCAATTAGGCCTCTTTCCAGCACATGCTTGTTGGGCTAGGAATGAGCTCTTGTTGCTCTGGGACATGTCAATGAATATCTGGGCTGAATTTGTTGAGGCAAATATCATGGATGAATTTTAGACTTCGTCCCGATCGTTTTGACTATTTACAGGCGAAAATCGAACTCGGTACCGGGAAGTTATGCAATTAAAACGTCCAGTAACTCATAGGGGGGGGGGGGGATTTAAATTATACTATACAGTTAAATTATATAAAATAATTTTTTTTTAAATATCTTAGCTTTATTATAGTTTCTAATAATGATTTTATTCCATATATATATAAAACATATATTAATAATATATAAAAAATAAAACAAAAATTAAAATTAAATAATAAATTAAAAAAATTTAAATCACTAATAAATTATATAAAATTTAAACCTATAAGCTAAATTTAAATAAAAATTAAAATTAAAAGCCGCCCCCCCCCGAACCTACGCCCCTAGTCGCATGGGTGACCAGGGCGAGACCCAATCCGAGCCCACGGGTATTGGAGGAGGTGTTGGTGCTAGTGCTGGGTCGCGTGCGAGGGGTAGGGAATGGG
This sequence comes from Picea mariana, assembly GCA_032191745.1. Classification (NCBI taxonomy): domain Eukaryota; kingdom Viridiplantae; phylum Streptophyta; class Pinopsida; order Pinales; family Pinaceae; genus Picea; species Picea mariana. Next base: position 1,051 of record JASDQU010713743.1, on the reverse strand, counting down.
CATGGAGGTGGAGAGCTGTGGGAAGGGCGCAATGTGGAGGGGTCTGCGTGGAGGAGGGAAATGGGAGGTGGCTGCATGGGGGTTTGGGGAAGAGAGGGAGATGAGAAGGGGAAGAGGGGTAAGGGGCACTAGTACATATGACCAAATTTGCGGCGATTTTTCGTTGATATTGCCACACTTATCCGTCGCAATTTCCACGAAAGCCGAGATTTTTTTTCGTCGGAATAATTTCGTCGCTATCTCCACGGTCAAGGTGTGCGTGGAAACATCGATGAAATTATCTCTCCACGTGTCACCACCTTCAATATCATTTAACCCTATGCATCGTCACAATTACGAAGAAATTTCTTCGCAATAACAATGAAGAAATGTGGCAATTACGACGAAACTTTGTCGCAATTGAGACAAAAAGTTATGCCAAACCAATAACTTACGACACAGCTGCTGAATGTGTGATGAAAATCCGTGGTAATATCGACGAGTGCAATATCTCAAAACCAGATTTACGACGCACATGTTGTATATGTGACGAAAATTCGTGGCAAATTGTGACGAAGTTTCGTCGCTAGAGTGACAGTTGTGGTAAAATAGTAAATTTTTTTCTGACGAAATTGCATCGATATTGCGACGATGACTTTAGGTTTTAAATTTTTTTTTTTACATGAAATATGGTATTACCATATTACATTGTAATATGGTATACCATATTGTATGCCATATTACAATGTAATATGGTAATGCCATATTACAATGTAATATGGCATTACTATTACATTGTAATATTCTAATATTCTAATATATTGTAATATATATATCGCCTACAAATAATCAAGGCACTAATCAACCAAATATTGTAAGCATGTGTTATCACGAAGTTGGATTAGAAGTAAGGATACCAATATGAAAATATACACAGAACAATTTGGAATATTACTTTCAAAAAAACACATGGATTGCAAGAGTGAGTCATTATGCAATTTATATTACACAATACTATGACAACACTTATAAGATTTATGGATGATATCTTAAGACCATTTCTTGAACTTGT
>JASDQU010713741.1:12954-23050 GCA_032191745.1 Picea mariana | reverse complement strand
CATAGGTCTACGCACTTCCATCACTTAGTTTCTTACATTTTGAGGCCAACGCCCTAATTCTTTCTACTGCGCTCCTAGTGTTTTCTTCCCTCTAATAATGTACTTCTTCTAGAGTGCTCAGCACTGCTTGAAGTTATAACTTCGCTACTCTTGCTTGAAGCTGTTGAATGGCTTCAGCGATCTTCCCCACTTGCATCTCGATGGAATCTAGTTCCTCCTATGCCAAACCCGGCACAGAGCGAAGTGCTCTAGTTACTGCCTCTCTGACCACAATCTTCTCTGCAAGCAGTTGGTATTTTTCTTTCTGCATCTTCTCTTTGTCCCCTTCGAACTTCACCTTAAGGCCATCTTTCTCTTGCTGCACAACCCGAATTTACTCTAAGGCATCCTCCTTTTCTTGCTTCAAGGCCTCTGTGGCCTGCTCCTCTTCTTCTTGGACTCGACGAAGTCAAGTCTCTGTTTCATCTGCTAATCTGTGTAATTAGGTGGGCTCATCCCCCAATTCTACACTCTTTGTTGAATATAGAGCAATAGACACTGCGCATCTTGATTGGATAGCTTGTTGGATGTCTTTATGTTCTTTCTCGATTTTGTTGTACAGTGTTTCTTGCTTCGCTTCATGTCTCTGCAGGATATCCTCTGAGGTGTCTTTTACAGCTGTGATGACGAGCTGGATATTGTCCATTGTGAGCACATTTTGCGACTGAAGCTTATTATCTCAGGTCTTCTTCCACGTTGAGGGTTTCTGTAGAGAAACCTTCCTTTTCTTTGACATCTCGACCTTTGTAAGAGGACCCTTTCACGGTGTCACTTCACCCTTTTCTTTCTTGTCTTATTCCCCTTCCTCCTCTTGGTTTACTTTGTCGCCTCCTCCTCCTATAGGTGAGTCAGGCGTAGTTTCCTTCAATGCATTGTCCTTCTCTTCACTGTCTATGTCCTGCACTTCCTCCTTTTTCTTCTTTTTCTTTGCGTTGCCTTGTCCATCATACTCAGTCCAGGTGAGCAAAGGACTTCCGATAATGTCGGGGTCGGAGAGTTCGGCATCCTCGACTAGTACAAGGAATTTGGTTGGCCATTCCTTGGTTATCTCGTCCATGTCTTCATCAATCAATTTACAGTAAGATTGCAGCTCCTCCTTACTTTTGTCCCTGCGCGCAGTGGTGTAGATGAAGTGTCGGTCTTCATGGAACTTCGCTAGTGTTTGGGGTCATTCGGGAGAATGATTCAATGGCGCGCTTGAGTTGTAGGTAGTAGGCACTGGAAACCGCATTTGATTGTCATTGCTTCGCCACATCGCTTGTATACCACAAGGTAGTGAACCTCGCGGGCAGTGGTTCTGATGGGTCGACTTTCGAGAATGTCGCTCCCTCCGACATCTCCCAAGCAACAAATGCAATGAGAATCAACAACCAACTGAAGTGAAATCCGTAGCCTTGGTCCTGCACTTCGCGGAAGTCCTTCTCTAACTCATTGACGAAGTAGCTCGCCCAATTCATATGCATTCCTTCGACACACTTCCCTGCGAGGTCGACTATGAACCCTGTGACTTGCATAGGATGGTTCTTTCTAACGAGCTTTTCTGCTATCAGCTAACAAGCTAAGCTCACTATGCCATCCTGGATGGAGGCTACCTTGTAGCCTCACTTCCCCTTCTCCACATCGCCATATGCCTCCTTGATGCATTGTGTCAGGGAGCGATCTGACGTCTTCCCTCGGTAGAACTGGTGAGGGTATGGTCCTTGCATGCTCAATCCAGTGATCAGGTGGATCAGCGTCGGATCCACAGTGATGCACCTATCCAACCAAAAATACCCTCCATGGTATCATGACAAGAGGAGTTTAACGCACGCGTTAACCTCCTAATGTCGACCGAAGTGGGGGATCTTCATCACGTTTAAGATCATCAATCTCGCAATCTCCTTGATCCAGGGCTGGGGGACTATCTTGGGCTTCTTCTCAGTCGTATTTTTCAAGTATCTATGCGGTGCGAGCATCCCATAATTCTTTCGATCTCCGAGGTTGAAATCAATGATCATGGGAGCTAGGATCAGTCCCAACTGCGGTCTGACTGTGCATATCCCCTTTGGGAGGTACGCAGTGATCAGCATGTACTCAAAATCACATGGGACGTTGTCACGACTAACCACGCCAGCGAAAGGCGGGATGTAGTCAGGCAAGACCGATGGGATCTGCTTCGCGTTCGCCAGATCGTCGCAGCGCTTTCTTCTTTTCTCAGTTGCGGTTCGGCTAGACCGAGGTACAGTCGAGGGGGATGCTTTCAATCCATCCATCGATGATGCTTGTCTGCCTATATACGTGACTTTCTCAGTCATGAGGTTGACAAGTATCTCTTCCACAAACTTCTCTACGACGCTACGCTCGCCCGACATCCACACTTGTAATAAAACAACTTGGGTAGGTGGATGGACAATCAAGGTAATCGAATCAATGGCGAGGTCTAGACAATACAGCGTGGTATGTAATCACTTATGTGTTATCCCGGATATCTCTGTTTGCAAAAAGTGGTCCTGGCGCAGCATCCGACGGGTTAAATAAGCAACGTTGTAATGGATTCCTCCAACGGGCAGGAATGCCTTAATCAATACGATTGCATCTGTTATGGCGCAATCTCAATGGTCCAATGTCACTATTTTCGGCAATAACTGTGTTTCTAGCCATTCTAGAGCATCATTCTAATGGTCGGGACACCTCCAACAGTCATATAGATTCGTCGATGCAAAGTGTCATTCTACGTTGTTCTACTATTCCGGCGAGGTTCAAGTTCTGCAAGGATGCAAAGTGTCATTCTACGTTGTTCTACTATTCCAGCGAGGTTCAAGTTCTGCAAGCCTACCTTCTGAGAAGTCTTCTCTAGAACTTCCTATTGTTTTTCTAACTTTGCTTTCTTCTTACTGAGTTTTATTGCCTTCTTTCCTATGGTTTGAGTCTCTGGGTTCCTCTTTCCATTCTTATTCTTATCTTCTCTTATTAGCGTAGTAACTTCACACTGCTGAGGGTATTTCAAAGGGTTCAAGGGTAATACTTCTTCTCTTACTACTTCTGGGGTAGGTGCTCTTCTCTCTTGCATGGACAGGTTTTTCAAGCCTTCATGCATTCTTTCAACTTCGACAGCTAAGTCTCTGGCCCTCAGTTGCTTCGACTTGTCCTCTTGTTCTTGTATTAGTCGCTCTATTTTTTTGGCTATGAAGTCCCTTAATTCTTGTTTTTTCTATTGTGTGGCTTCCTCCTCTACTTTTCTTCGGATCTAATCTTTCTCAATCCAGGTCTTTCCTAACAAAAGTGCAAAAGGAGCGTTGTTCTAAACAAGCTTAATGACTTCAAATTTTTCTTCAGTCGATGTTCCATGGGCAATCATAGGTATATTAGTAACTCTTCCACATAGGGTTATCATCTTTCCTTTAAACAATCCTATCCTTCCCAATGAAGGAATCATAGCAGGATTTCTCAAAATTTCCCAAGTACTTTCTGGCATAACATTCACGTGTGTTTCATCATCTAATACAGAGTCTATGTTGAAGTCTCATATGCTTGTTTCTATACATTTCTTATCTTTTAAAATCTTTGGTAAACTGATGTCTCTATGGTCATTCAGTGTTTCTTTCAGTTGTAATAACATAGTCTCTGATTCTTTCCAGTTCTTTAACATATGCTTAGTTTCTTGACCTTCTTCATAGTTTTCTTGTCTCATGTTCATCTTTCCAACTTTAGCAATCATTCTAGGGCAATCCAAAACCTCATGATCAACATCTTTACAACAAAGACAAATAGGACCTATACCAGGGCATTCCTTAGCAAGATGTCTCCATCTTCTACAATTATAACACAATGGCAATCCTCTCTTTCTTTTAAACGATCCCCAACCTTTCCTGTACTTCACACTGGGATCACAGTGATGGACCTGCAATCTACAAAAATTCTTTATAAGGTCCTACATCCACTTGTTAGTCCAAAAGTTCTTTCTATGCATAGGAATAACATATCTTTCACTATCTCTATCAAATTTATTCAGATCAAATCTTCTTTCTTCTAGTTGTGCCCTAGTTTTCAGACTAGGACAAAATCTATCAAACATACCTAAATTCATACTTTCGAAGCAAAAATTTCCACTTATCTTACCCTTACCAGAGCACAAATCTTTAAGATCTTACCTCTTTTCTTCAGATATGGTTCCTTTCTTAGCATAGAGCTTCGCAAGTCAAGTAGAATATTGCATACTACAGCAACAGATCTACGCACAGAGCTTTCTCTTTTCTTCAGTTCCCAGCAATCACAGTTCCAAGTCCCAGCAACGGAACCATTTGTTGGCACAGGGGCAGACCCAGGGTTCAATGCTTCAACAGCGCACCAACAAAACCCTAACTATCGTCTCTTTCGACAACACCTGCGAAGCAGATGAAATCTCACCCGAGGTAGAGGCAGGGGGGGTTGCAGGACTCAAGTGTCTACAACCTAGCTGGGACACAGATCTGTGATTACAACACTTAACCAACAGTATGCATTAAGTTATGATTCTTATTCACATCACAGATTAACCCTTATTACAGATCAGCGCAGTAGTAATCAAGATTAAGCGCATCTAATCATTTAGCACATAGCATCAGAGCAAATCTAGCATTTATTCATATATAAAGCACTAAGCATCAACGAATTTACCTATCACACATCAAGAATAGTGCAATAAGCAAATAGATACATAAACATCATGAACAATATTGCACAAAGCACAACAACACAAGATATATGTGGTTCGCCCCAATGTGGGGCTACGTCCACCAACTTCTTCTTCTTCTTTATTAGTCTTCAAGCTTCTTACAAAGCCACAGAGCCAACTCCACCAAGGGACAGGGGCTCTGTGCGCACCTTGTCAGATCCTCCTTCCCCGAATTAGGTCAGGGCACAAAGCCTTACACAGTCTATGCACAAAGTCTCTTACAATACTCTTTGCACGAAGCCACTAGTCATGCACTAAGCCAATGACCTCTCTAAACCAATTACCACCCTTTCTTACATTGCCTAGCTATTTATTTATACATTACAAAAAAACCTAAGCATGGCTAAACCCATGGGCCGACATCCCACACCCGTTACATAAACCCTAAGAGTCCAGAAAGCCCGCAAAATGGGCTAGATCCCGCGATCTTCGCTTCGCATGGGCGCTCTATCTTCGACCAGCCTGTCGAAATCCCAAAAATGGTCAAACATGACCAACGTTACCTCAAAACTTGGTTGAGGGCCAACATTGTCCCACTTGAGTTGTCTTCAGTTCTGATACATTAGGTATCAGATGGTTTTTTATTGAGTCTGTCAAGATCCTCTTGGCCTTGACCTCATTCTTTCATCTTCATAGGCTTTTTGGAATCCAACCTGTAGGAGGCTTTTCCTACCCATTTAATGGGATATTGATAGTCATCACTGAGCTTCACCTTATGAGGTGAATCCTTCTGAACTAGATTTGAAAGAGAATCCTTGTAACCGGTCATATGCTTAAAGGCACCACTATCAATAAGCCATGTGTCACTTCCATGAGTGATTGTTCCTGTAAGAGTTGATATCAATACATATTCTTCACTTGAATCGTCTTCTTTTGCTTTCTTCTGAACATGTTCATCGTCTTCTGCGACATGAGCATGATATCTTTTGTTCTTTCATTTTCTTATCTGCTCTTTAATGAGAGGAAAATTTATTGCAATGTGTCCCATCTTCTGGCAGTTGAAGCATTTGTAGCTTGAATAATCTTTTTGAGTCTTTTGAAACTTTTGAAATTTCTTGGGGGGATGATCCTCTTTCCTGCTCTTTCATTTTCTTGCATGTGTTGCTAATGCTTGATCATCATTGCCCAACTTTTCTTCTCTTCTTGTCAGTCTAGTTTTTTCTTGAGTACAATCTTCCCATAGCCTATTGAACTTTGTTAGCTTTCTTCTAGAACAGATTCCCTGAATAAATGATTCCCAAGACTTTGGGAGACCATTCAATGTAGTCATTACTAGCTAAACTTCTTCAACTGTGTCTCCAATGGATTCAAGTTGTTCTTTGATTTGAGACACCCTTATGAAGTAGGATTGAATGGTCTCTGAATTCTGCATCTTCACATTCTTGAGTTGTGTCCTCAAGGTCATATTTCAGTTGATATTATTTCCTTCATATAATCAGGATAAGGCATCAAACATTTTTTTCAGGGTTTTTAATGATGAGACATGGGGGATCAAGTGATCCTTGATAGAATTTACAATGATCATCTTTGCCTTAACCGGATTCTTCTTGTGCTTTGCCTTATTAACCTCATCTCCCTCTGGCTCTTGAACTTCTTTAATGAATCCTTCTAGATCATTCTCTTCTAGAATGAGCATCACTCTATATTTCCATGCTTGAAAGTTATCAGCACCCTCAAGCTTTTCATCAAGCTTAATTGTTGGAAGTCATTCTGGCAAGTCCACTTTAGAACCAACAGATAAATCTGAGCACGACTAGCTTAACCAGAAATGCCAACACGATGGTGGCAATGACACAATACCAAGAGAGCATACCTTATCAAGGAAAGCGCACACGAGAGAGATACCAGAAAGACTGAGCAAGGAGAGACTTCACCACTGCAACTATTGTGTCACCTTCCTCAGACTTGTGCCTCCTTCTGTGTCACCACTACAGTTGTTGCTCCTCATACTTGTGCCCTCCTTATGCATCACCATTGCAGTTGTTACCATTGTTGCTCCTCATACTTACGCCCTAACTAAGTGAGTGAGAGTGTGCAAATGAGGTAGCACCTTACCTCTATTTATACTAGCCTGTCCAAGTGACTTTTCATGTGGGGCCGACTTCTCTTTCTGGAGCCTTCTAATTCTTTATTATTATTCTCCCTAGGCCGACTTCTCTTCTAGGGTATTTCCATATCTATTTAATGGTTCTCTTGCTTCTGGAATCTTCTATTCTAAACACAAAGGTTATACTGGAGGTTAATACCTCTCGCAACTACCAAAACATCAACAAAATATGCATGGGAAAACAAGACTACAATTTTTGTTTATTTTACCAATTCATTTTCAACCAACCCAATCATAACATAAGGTTGTCCAAAGGCTCCAAAATATGCACTATAATATTCAAAAATTTCATTATTAGTATCATAAATAGAGTCTCCATAAAGACTCCAACAATTCACATCCCCACTATGATTATTAATAGGAAAAATAGCATCTACATCGTTGTCCTTAAACACGTCTAAATAACATTTTTTCTAGAGGTTTGTCCTCTCTAAATTACTTTGCTCAAAATCATAAGAAAATACTTCATCAAAATCGAAGTTTTGAGAAGTATCAAAACTTATCAAACCTTCAACTTCTTCAATGGATAAAGTAGATGTTTCATCACCAATAATGTCCTCATATAGATTTCCAATGGAAACATGGGGTGTTCCTTCATATGTTGGATCTTCTATAGGGGATGAGGGGAATGTTTCAACAACAATGCATTTTTCATTTGCAGTTGTCTTAAGATCCTCAAAAGCCTTCTCATATTTATTTTCTTCATAATAAGGATCTCAATGATTGAGAAACACTTTTATAGAACCTGCAAGTAAAGAAACTTATTTTCAATCAAGATTTTCATACCATTCTAATGCTTCATCCTCGGGGGTACATGCAAAAGTGATGACTCTAACATCCTCATGAAAAATATGAAAATCTTCCATAACTTCAATCAATGATGTAACATGTAACAAAGCTAGATCATGATACCCATGAAATAACCTAATGGAATCAAGCAAATTTGGATCATAATTTTAATTTGAAAATCTCAAAATACCCAAGAAATCAAATGTAAAAAACCAACCATGGAGCTAATGCCATGATCCTTCATTTCAAATCTTCAAATTTGAACATGAAATCTGCAAACAAATATCTTCATACCTCATACAAATGATAGTGGAGTCACCAAGATAAATCATTAATGCCTTCACAATTTTATTTGTTTCACCCTACAAGCAATAAGGTCTTCAGATATCTACAAGGAACAAGGGCTCCATTCCTCAAATGGAGTCGCCAATATGAAACTATAATATTGAAACAAACACCATCATCAAATGTAGTTGATGTACAAATGTCTCTAGTTAAAAGGACTTTATCCCCAACAATGGTGCCAAAATGTTACAACAAAATCTAGCACCTATAAATGGTGTCAAGTTCCAAGCATCAAGGAGCTAGTATTGTACAACTCAGGGATACTACCCATTGTCATCATAGTAGCTCTTCCTCTCACTTTTGGTTAACGCTTCTCTAACTCAAGGGGGACACCTAAAAGGTAGGATTGCTAAACTTACAGAAGGGAGGCACAAGGTGATTTAGTTAAGATTAAGCCTAAGAAAAACAAATGAATGTAGCATATGTGGAATAATGAGTGGTGTGAGAAGGAAAAATGCAAAAAAAAACCTCAACACCAAGTGCCTAATGACACCTTAGGAAAATGGAGTCGAGCAATAATAGATCAAATAGGGTGAATGCATAAAGATAAAGGCAATAGAAGCTACTATGCATGCCACAAATCAATGCTAGCTTGCTGAAATATATTGCAGAAAATTGTCCTTGGAAAGCTAAGTGTGCTATTCAAAACGTTGGTCTGAAGTTGATGCCATGGCATGCTAGTATCAATTAGATTTATTACATGTGAGTTAGATACAACAACAATAATAAAAGAGGTCAAATCCTCACATTATGTTATCCAAATGAATCATTGTTCATTACAAGGCCTTCACATCAACAATACAAGGGTTTCCTACAATAGAAATCAACATATGAAAACATTACAATCATAAAGTCTCACAATAAAAGATATTATACCTCCAATCGTCATTATACCTCCCATCGTCTATTCAATCTTCAAACATGTGTTGTACAAATTAAGTCCAAAGTGAGAGCTCCTCATTAGCCCAAAGTACCAACAATCATTACAATAAAGAGAAAGCTCCTCTTTATAGAGGAAGTCTCTTCTCTCATACAATAAAAAATCATTTTTTGCTAACACACTCCACGAAAAGTCAAACAAATATTATAAAATTGGAATAGTTAAATCCTTCCTCAATCCATGGTCGACTATGTCACAACATGTGCACACAAGCCTCTCGGGGACAACTCGCCCTCCAAATAGGAAAAATATTACATCAAAAAATCTCCAAGAGAAGGCGTACAACCAAAACACATAAGAACTAGATCAATATGCAAAATGCCCACAAGAATTCACCCTCCAAGTTGGATGCATGCAAAATATAACAAAATAATGTCAAACCTAGGAGGATGTGCTCAAGGGTCCACATAGAAGACCTCACAAAGTGTGCCCTCCAAAGTGCATGAGAGATAAGACAATAAAATATTCCTCCTAGGATAATGCTCTATAACCAACCAAAAATAGCAAGTGGTTCACAAAATGCATGTAACCAATCCATGTGTGAATCCCAAGGAAACCAACTCCATGAATGAATGTGCAACATCCCAAGAAGATGGAGCACTCAATAATAAATGTAGTCAAACCTCAAAATAACAAGTGGACCATCTCCACAAGACAAACCCAAGGAGATAAAGGAGAATTAGGTTTTGACCATACCAAAACTCCATGAAATAATAAAATATATACCTCCAAGAATAGAAAGAAATGTCTTCACAATTGCACCCTCCAAGAATATGCTCCAAATATAGTGAGAAGGCCAAGCAAGAACATGCAAAAGCCACACATGTAGCCCTCCATAACCACCTAAAATAACATAATGTATATGCCCAATGAAAGAGGTGAGGCAACTCTCCAATGAAGGTCAAAAGATGAAAACTGTAACTGAAATATCCATGCAATAAAGATAAGAGAGCACCTAGAAGAGGTGCAACCTAGAAAAATGTGTCATGTAACTACTTCAACCACCCAACAAATAATATAATATCTCCATGTGAAGTGTGTCGTGGGAAGAAGTGCCTAGATGGTTAGAACTCATCAATATCCAAGCCAAAACCATGTGTTATTTCCCAATACCATCACAAATCCCATCAAACCATGTGCACAAGAGAAAGTGTGTCCTAGGAGAATGTGACAACCTCTCCAT